>WOGZ01000556.1:0-15284 GCA_009733775.1 Alectoria sarmentosa
ATCACATTATTTTTAAATCAAATATCGAATATTTTATTTATCGTCGATATAAGTTTATTATGATTTTAAAAAATGAATTTAAATAAAATTGTTGAATAATGTTTTATAATTCGTATTTATCGATCAAATATAATGTTTATATTAATATAAAAATCTATATTAACGTTAAAATTTATAAATAAATTTTCAAATACGTTTATAAAAATAATAATTAAATTAATTTTCGAATGAAGCGAATAAATAAAAACGATATGATAAATTCGATAAATGAGATTTAAAAATATTAAGACGTACGTTAAATGAGATTAATAAAAATTTATTAAAAAATATTTGATTTTAAATTGCATAATCATAATTTTATTATAAAACGATTATTTATTTATTTTTCAAATCAATAAATCGTGATTTTTAATAATGATTTTCAATTATTTAATATAATAATAACAAATGAACATTAAATCTTTTTTATAATCTTTTTTTAATTAAATACACGATGTTAATAATAAAGACGATTAACAAATTTTTTATATATTGATTTATCGAAATATTACGTTTAAAAAAAGAACATTTAAAACATTTAAAAATGAAATTCACGTTAAAAACATATTAATATTATTGCGAAAACATATTATATTAATCTCAATGTAAACGAATTTTATTATTTACGTTTTCTTTTTTTGAACGTATCGAATTTTTTATTTTATAAAAATTTATGAATAATAAACGATGATCTTTTTTTAAATTATTATGTCGTTTATGTAATAAAAAGTCTCACGCATAATAACGTTGAGTGAAATAAGATTTTAAAAAAAACAGATATTTGAAAAAGCGAAAACTCTTTATAAAGTTTTTTCGTAATAATTTTATTTAATTATGAATTTAATAGATCGTTTGATTTATAAAATAAACATAAAACGAGATATATAATTCAATTTAATTAATGTGTAAAAATGTTTTAATTGCGAGAGGAGAAAATTATCGCGTTATTTATTATAATAAAACATTATCACTTTTTTTGATATGATGTTGCTTTTTTTTTTATCAAAAATGATTTCATTAAACGTTTTTTTTTTTTTTATTCGTAATTCTTTTTAAAGTGTTTTAATTGCGAAAAGAAAAAATTATCGCGTTATTTGTTATAATAAAACATTATCACTTTTTTTGATGTGATGTTTTTTTTTTATTAAAAATGATTTCGTTAAGCGTATTTTTCTTTTGTTTATTCGCAATTTCTTTTATTCTTTTTTATCATTAACACATTTTTTTATTTAGGCTCTTTAACGATTATATATATATTCTTTAAATTCATTATTAAGATTTCGCTTTATTAAATGATATATAAGTAAATCAAATTATTATCGAAGATTTTTGTCTTTATTTAATTCAAATTCGTTTGAAAAAAAACATTTTCAACTTTATAAAAGATATCAATTTAATTAATGATTTTGATTTATTAAAAGTGTAATATAATTATAAACAATATTATAATAATGAGCGTAATCGTCTTTTACGCGAAAAACGTTTTTATTAAATAAACATTTGAAAGCAAATGTGAACGAATTTTAATAATAATCAAATGATGATTATAAACGTTATTTGAAACGCGATGTTTTTTTTCAATAATCAGTTTTTTTGAACGATTATAAGGGTATTAATAAGATTATGTTTTAAAATATCGTTTTATAAAAAATACGCGAGGCCTTTAAGGTGATAATTATTATGATTTTTTCAAACATCATTTTCATTTTTTTTTCAAGAAAATTATATCGCTTATTTTCGTTTTAAGATCTTTTTAAACATTATTATTTAATTCTTTTACGATGTTATAAATGAATTCGATTTAATCAAATTATTATATATAATTGAATTGATCTTTTAAAATGAGATCTCGATATAAAATCGTTATAATATCGAAATTATTGATCATATATTTTAAAACATTCGTAAAAATCTCAAATCATTTAATAACATAATTATATGTTTTTGCGACGATTTTCGTTAAATTTTATTAATCATCAAAGGCGTTAAGTCAGAGTGTATCGTTACATTTATTTTAAAAATTTCATATTTATGAAATCACATTTAAATCTTCAGGTTCACGAAAAATATAAGGTTTCGTAATTCGAATTTAATTAAACAAAGTCGTGTTAATATGAAAATATTCGCAAATGATTTTTTGAATATAAATAATGAAATTTTAATAAACATAAAAGAACGAGAATTTATTTATTGATTTATTAATTGATTATTAAATGACATTATTATAAATCTGATTGATGTTATTTATTGCGATTTAAGTTCATATTAAATATTTGATTTTTACATTTTTAAGACGATTCTTTGCATTCTTAATAAAAACATCATTTAATTCATTAATTAAATCTTTGACAAATTCTTTGAAATTAAAATAATATATATTAATTATAATTAAGTCGTTGACGAAGAAGATAATTTTCTTTTATTTATCGAATTAATAAACGTCTTCAAATTAACCTTTTTATCATTTTATTATTTAAAATTGAAAAAAAATTATGTGATGATGTTATTAAGAAATTTATAACAATTATAAAATTTATGCAATGAAATACGTTTATAAATTAAACATATTGAATTTAAGATACTCGATTATCATATTTTTAAAAATAAATATAACGATAAACGTTATTATATATCACGCATATCTTTTGCTTCGTTCGATTCGAACAATTTATATTTTTTTTTTCGACGCATTTAATATTCAATTCGTTTAATTTTCAATATAACGATCAATAAATCATAAAGTCAATTTTTATAACAAATCGATTTATGTTTATAATCGAAGATCTTCGTTTATAATTAATTGTATATAATTTTAAATCGAATTATTAATAAAGTCGGTTTATTTATTATGATTTTAGGCGATTTATTAAGGAGACAATCGAATCATTCGATTAAATGTATTAAAAATAAGATTATTAAATAGGTGCTTTTTATATAGCAATAAAAATAGATTATATGCGCATGAAAAAGCAAGCAAAGTCCGCTTGATCGACGTTACTTAAATTCGTTTAATCTTCATTTGCCTTGAGTATCATGAATTTAATTCATGAATCTTAACTTGTTAATTTTTAATATAATAATAAATAATAAATTTTTTATTCTCATTAAAAACGATTTCGTTTAATTAATTTGAATTTTTATAACGCGATAATAGAAATTTAATATTTTCATTATCGCATTTATCTCGATTTGATTTCGAATTATTATCACGATATTATTCGCATATATTAAAGATTTAATTATTTAACATTTCATTATAATGTCTTAAAATAAAGATATTAATTTATAAATATCAAATTAATTCTTTAATAACGATTATAAAAAAAATGCAATTAAAAAAAATTTCTTATTTCATTTCGCATTTCACGAAAATCTTTTCATTTATATAATCATTAATATATAATCGAATAAAAATATCATAATATAACATTTATATTTATAAGTTAAAATTCTCGAGAATTTTTAACTATTATAATATCTTTTTCAAAAACATATAACTCATTTTATCGTATATCTTTTTTTAATTTAAAAAAAGCAACGCAATTTCATTTCTTTTTTTTACATTTTTCATATCAAATTCATGTCGAGCAATTAAGTATTGAATCGTTTTGATGTTATTATTAATTAATCGTTTTAATTAAAACCCCGTTTATTACGAAATAATAATCTTTTTCAACGTCTTTATTAAACGTTATATGAAAATATCGATAAAAAATTTATAATCGATATTCATTATAAAAAAAGGTTTGTAATTTTTGATATTCGTTTTCAATTTTTTTTTTATAAAATATCGTCAACGAATCATTTATTCAATTTTTTAATAACTTGTTATGGTTGCTTGCTAGGCAGCTTGGCATTTAACATAGCGTAGCTTTCTTAGCATAGAGAATACAAGAATCATCACACACTCAATGACATGACTTGTTTTTCTGTCCTCTTTTGTCCTTTTGTTTCCGCATATGAGGAAAGCCGTTCCGTGATATAGAAACCCCATTCCTATCGGAAACCTTGCCATAACTTTTCGATATTTTAAATATGATAATAAAGATTTATCAATCTTTAAATCATTAAAATAAAGATTTTTTATTATTCGATTTTCTTTTTAAACGAGGCGTTAACATTTTATAATATTTAAAAAAAAAATCCATCGTTGTCGAGCGACTTTTTTAAGATTACACGTTAAATAGTATCTTTTATTTTTTATATTAATATAAATGTTGATAGTTTTTTAATCGCTTTTAATAATATTTTATTCGTTAAATTATTTAAAATCTCGTGTCGAGTTACGTCCTTCGATGACTTTATAATATATAAATTTTTATAATATTTTTTAACGATTATTATCATTTTCGTCGCTTTAATTTATAATTTTTCGTTTTTATTAATAAAGACTTTCAATTTAACGTTATTATAAATCTTGTTTTTATTAAAAAAATCATTTATTCAACTTTTCATTAAATATAAAATGTTTAATTATAACATTATAAACATAATTATAATTAATCTCTTCTTCAATTTTTAATTTTTGTTCGAATTTAATCGCTTTTTTTTTCAACTTTTGTCATCATTTACGCAAATTGAATTTTAATTTTCGATTAATTTTTTAATCATTCTTTATGATGTTTTTCAAGACATTTACGATCGCGGTTCTTTATATGTTTAATTTCGTTAATAAGTCGATTTAAGAAAATGTCTTTAACGTCATTTAAACGATTTTCCATATTTTGAATCTTTTAAATAATAACGAATTTAATCGCTATTTTTTTAAATCGCGATTCGTAATTCTTTTAAAATATAACGTTATCATTATCATTTTATAATTTAAAAATAAATCATTTGATTTAATGTTTAATTTTTTTAAAATATTAAATTAATCGTTTTAAACGTAAATTTTATCGATTTAAAACACGATATATTTAAATCTTTCGACGAAGAAAATGAACGACTTATTTTTCGAGTGTCGAAATTATTATTAATTAATAAGATTATAAATTCTCTTTTCGAGATTTTTCAAAAGCTTTATAAATTTTATTTTTTAAATTTACATAATTTTATTATATTTGATAATTTTATTCATAATTTTTAAGTTCATATTTCAATTTTTTTTTATATCGTATAATTCGAATAATATAAAGATTTATAATTTATCATTAATCGTTTTTAATTAAAATAATCTTTTCTTATTCTTCGTCGAAGCGTAAACATTTATTATCATAATTTAATAATCGTGATATATTATTTTATAGATTAATAAGCGTTCGTTTTTATTATAAAAGATTTCATAATTAATATCATTATTAAATTATTATATCGTTATCTTATTATTATTAATAATTATCGTCGCATCACGTTTTGCGTTATCTTAATTCGAATTATCGATATAATAAATAATAATTAATATTAACGAAAATGTTTTTTGAAAAAAGATTTACATTTTTTTAATAATTTCAAATTTTTATATAAATAAAATGTTCACATTATAACGTTAAAACATATCGTATATATATTTAAATCGATTTAATTTTAACATAAAACGAACGTTTAATAATACGATATTAATTTTATTAATAACGTTTTAATTTATCATAATGTCGTCGATTAAAAATAAATAAATTCGCATAGGTTTATATTATCATAATTTAAATATAAAATAAAGACTTATTCATTTTCGCGATTTGAGATGATCGGTTTTTTAAAAACACATTAAAGTAAAAATGATTTTTTAATAAACATATTATCGAGGTTTGCTCGCAATGTCGAATTAAATAATTTTTATAATAAAAATTATAATGATCATTTTAATCAATCACCATAAATCGCAGATTAAAAGATTTTTCAAAATTCGCATTTGTTTTTTTCCATAAATATCATAAATTTATAAGCATTCGAATTTCTTTTAAAAATTATTATAAATTTCGATCTTATAATAAATTTATAATTTAAATAATTTAATTAAAATTTATATTTTATAAATATGAAGATAAATGCAATTTATTTTATTATTTTTAATTATTTATTTTTAAATAAGATCGAATTATTACGATGAGCGATAAATACGCAAAATCTCGATATATGATACATATTAATTTTTTAATTTTTTTTAAATTGTAAAAATCTTATTCGTTTTCGAATTTATTATTTCTCGCGAATTATAATATATAAATTAATTTTTTTATTATAATTAAATCATTCGTCGAATATTTCGTTTATTAATATTTGATTATTAATTATTACGTTTATAACTTCGTAAATAATCAAAATAATAACGCTTTTAAACGTTATCGATATTAAAATATATAATTATTTTTTATTCGAATATTTAAAATCTTCGATGAATTTCGTTTCGTTTAACTTTTCTTATTTTGAAATTAATATAAATTTTAAAACTTTATTTATAAATTTTAATGTTTTTTTTTATTTTTTTATTCGATTTTAATATATTATATTATTATTTTAATATTCATCTCGTAATAATTATAAAAATACGCGATTATGTTATTAATATAATGTTTTTTAATATTGATGATATTCGAAAAAAAGATTACGATGAAATAATAAATTTGAAAATGGTTAAAACATTTTTCAAAGAATTTTTTAATTGCTTTTTTAAGTGAACAATATTTGATAATTTTTCGAAAATAACATTCGATTTTAATTTTAATATAAATATAAATTCGAATATCGTTTTCTTTTTATATTTTTTTAAAAAAAAGATTTATATATTGTTTTTATCTCTTTTTTTTTTCGCGTTTTTTTTGACGTTATAAATATAAAAAACGAAAACATTTCAATTTTTTTAAACGATTTATTTAGAAAAACATTTATAAGATAATTTTCGAATTAATACATTTTTTTACATTAATAACACGACGTTGATAATTTAATATCATTTTCTTTTAAAATCGTTATTTTCGTTTATTTTTATGTTTTTTTATTTCTTTTCTTATTTTTTTATTTTTTTTATTTTTTTTTGTTTTTTACATTTAAACCGTTAACGATTTAATCATTTAATTTAAAAAAATTTAAAAACGTACGTCATCAAAGCTCTTTTTTTTAAAAAAAAATCCTTTTTAATTTTAATAAAGACTTTGTTTATTATTTTAAAATTAAATTATAATTTATTTATTAATATATTAATATTCGATAACATATTATTCTCGCTCGCATTATTTCATTAATTTTCGAAAATTTATTTATTAATTATATTAAAAACGAAACTTAATACATTAATTATTTTAATTTAAAATTTAAAAACTTTTATTATAAAGTGTTAAATCGATAATATTTTTATTTATATGATATATTTATTTATAAAATATAAAAGTTTTCGCAGAATTGTTTTCTTTTATTAAAATCTTTTATTTTTAAAATTCTTTAATCTTATCGCTTTCGAATTAAATCTTTAATAAAAATTCGATTTTTTCATTTTTTTATTTAATAAAAAAACGCGAGCGTGACAAAATTACGCGTCGCGCGTTTCGTTAATAAATAATAAAAATTCGAATAAAAAAAACAATAAAAAAGATAATGATTTTGCGTCGATAAACGATATCGATCGAAATCTTTATTTTATTATAACGATTATTTGATTTTTTTGAAAATGCTCGATTCGTTTATTTTTGATTATTCATTAAAGAAACGCCGCAGCTTTAAGAAGGGCATTATCAAATATTGAATTCTCAATGACTTCACGATGAGGCATCGCATATAATCATGAATACATCAATAGCAAAACGCAGCCACCGATGCCCTTAGATACCCCTCGCCGTCGTCGGCTTCAGGGCACCTTGGGGAAAAAACGCAAGAGCATTGTTAATGCGACAAGCCTGTTGATAGGATGGGTTACAAAAGATGATTTTGATAAGCTACGAGTATCATTGTGAAAAACCCCCTGCCGACCTTAAAATATAATACGGGCGTCAAGGCGCCAAGCTTTGGCGTCACGTTACCCAAATTCTCAACACATATTTCCACAGCTTTTAGGCAGACGTCAAAAGACTCGCATTCGAGGCCACGCCAGTAAAGAAAGAAAGACTCGTTGACAATTGGACTTAGCTTGCTGCTAAAGGCAGAGCTACGACGAGGGTTTGCCTTTTCCTATCATGTCTATTCTTTGAGTCTATCGTCTAGGTCTTTTGTCTAGCGTTACCAGAGTCCGTGAGAGTCATCGAGAAACCGCCTATTTGCCGTCCAGCTGAGCTTCAAACTCATCCTCGTATGCTCCCATAGATTCGTTGCTTCGAACACGCTCCAGCTGCTCGTTAACATAGTTTGCAACGTGCTGATTGGCCTCGCTTCTTCGTCCCTCACGTTCATACGTGCCATATACTGAATCCGTTGCTGAGCCATTGGGGGCGTCACCGTTGACTGACGTATTGAAGCTCTCCCGATTTTCGATAGAACGCGAGGTTGAGGAACGCCTGACCCGAGGCTTGCTTCGTGTGAAAAGCTCATCGAAATAGCTTTCAGAGTAATGGGCGGCGGCCGCTGTAGGGGTCCTTGGTGTCTGAGGTAGGCGACAATTGATTCTAGTGGAAAGCAGTCAGCAAGATCATCGACCCAATGGTAGAACAAATCGACAGGTTCGTCCATCAAACGGCTTAAACAGTACACACATAAGACGCTTACCCAGTATCGTGGATCATCTTGGCGATCAAACCGGTCCAGCCGCATTGATGGCTTGCACCCAATCCTCTACCGGTGTCCGCATCGAAAAATTCGTAGAAGAAAATGTTATCCTTAAAGTGGGGATCAAAATCAAGGGTCTCATTGCCATCGTTGATTGCTCGTCTGCCATCGTCTCCACGAGTAAAAAGGTGTTGTAGCCTGTGCTGAATTTCTTCGGCAACACGGCCCAAATGCATCTGGGCAAAACGATCAGTAATGTGTTTTCATAACATGTGTTTGACTTACGTAATTTCCGGAGCCTGTTGGAGGTTGAGATCAATGAATAGTGCTAGACTACATGGGCAAGCAAAGGAAGACTTGCCTGTAGGGCACTCCACCTCTAGTGATTTGCCGTAAAACATGTAAAATCGAAGCAGCGATTCGATAAGTAGAAAGTTGACAGCTAACCAAATAGGTCCTCTCCAGTTGCTGTAAACATCAGCTGCATACTGGTCGGAACAACATGCGCTGCATACCTGTTGCCACCAAACAGACCGCTGTCCGAGTCACCAGGCACGTAACTGACTTGAAAATGCTGCCCATTTACATCCATCGAATATGGATTGTCCTTGTGGTATTTTGAGAGCGAGCGAATGCCGTGATCTGCAAGGAACTCCGTCTCGTCCAGCATTCTCTTCAGAATTTGAACAAGGCGCTCCTTATTGACGAGTGACAATAAAAGTCTATCGTCCTTACCTCTTCTCTTCAAGCTCGCAATGTTACGCTCCGCGATGTCTTGATGGTGCTCGGTGAACCAATTGAGACGCCTTTTAAAAGAGGGGAGCCTATTGATGATTTCTGGCTCCAGCGTCAAGACGGCGAAAAGTGGTATAAGGCCCACGAGTGACCGGACGGGAAGCTGTTTAGTCCAAGGACCGCCCCAAGAGATGGCGTCGTAGTAGAAACCGTCTGTCTCATTCCACAAGGACGCCTCTTCTGCTCCGTTTCTGAAAGTCATGGCATCGCTTATCAGGATGAAGTGCTCGAAGAACTTGGACGCGATGTCTTCATAAGTTCGGCGGTGCTTTGCTAGCTCGAGGGCAATGTTCAACATTGATAGGCAATAAAATGCCATCCATCCGGTACTATCAGCTTGTTCCAAAACGCCACCCGTGGGTAACGGTTCCGAGCGATTGAACAGTCCAATGTTGTCGAGACCGAGAAAGCCACCTTCGAAAACACCCTTGTCGTTGTGATCCTTCCGATTTACCCACCACGTAAAATTGAGCAGGAGCTTTTGAAAGACCCGCTCTACGAAACCTGAAGTCAGCATTTCTTTAAGAATGTAAGAGCTTACGTATCGAGAGTATTACCGAGAAAGTCCAAGTCCGATCGGCCGTACAATTTCCGCTCGATCTTGAAAACACGGAATACTGACCACGCATGGACTGGAGGGTTGACGTCTTCACCAAAGTTTAGCAAGAGGATTGCCAATACCTTCTTAGGATTTCGTGCTGGAAGACTGGGAGGGAAAGGGAATACGACGGAAAATAATATAATGGGCACACGCAGAGACATGGAAGAATAACGAGCAGGGCTTATTTACCTCCAAAGTTCCATTCATATGCGGGAAGCTGTCCGTTTGGATGCATATACCACTCTCTTGTCAAAAGGTCTAACTGCTTTTTTGCAAATTCGGGATCGATCATTGCCAGTGGTATGCAATGGAAGGCCGTATCCCACGCGGCGAAGAAGGGGTATTCCCACGAGTCTGGCATTGACAGGATATCGTCAAGATACATATGACGCCAGTTGGAATTCCTAACTCCCTTTCTACCAGGTGGTGGCGGAATCTGTCCCTTGTCCCCGTTGGCCCAGTTATCCCAAATGAAATGATAGTATTGCTTGCACCATAGCATGCCCGACAATGCCTGGCGCTGGATATTGCGTAAGTCGTCAGTCATAGGCAGTGGACTGATCCTCCAGTAGAATTCGTCGGCTTCAGTCCGGCGTTTTTCGATGACCTGCGCGAATCTCGGGGTCAACGCTGCCAACGCAAGGACACGAGCTACGAGAGGTGTCTGAGGAACGTACTTCGTCAAACCATTCTTCATCTAGGTAACCCTCATACTTCTTTGAGATCCGAAACCGGACTACTGCACATTCGCCGGGCGGTACACCCTCGTCTTCGTCAAAAGCATACCAACAGCCTAGCTTAGATCCACGACTACGCGGGTTTATCGCTCCCCGTTCATGGTTTACAATGTGTCGGTGAAAGGCATCTTTGACGAAAGGTTGAATGTTCTTTGAGTCGTAGAGACTGTGGAGGTTGGTCTCATTTTCGGTGAAAAGCATTTGTGGCTGGACATCCACTCCGCTTTTACCTATTCCCGGCGACGGTGAGAGCTGACAGAAGTGATGACCGAGCTTTTCATGGTTTGTTTGCGCTGTCAATGGGGCTATTTGCTTGATTGAGGGCTTCTTGGGGTTCTTCTCTGGATCCCATGCCCATGTGTTTCGAAACCAGACGTGGGGAATGACGTGTAGCTTTGCTGAATCCGGTCCGCGGTTGTAAGCAGTCACGCGGAAGAGCAACTCCTCATCATCCTCCTTTGCCATCTCAATAAAGCAGTCGAAGTACCGGTCATCCTCGAATATTCCAGTGTCCATCAGCTGGTATTCCCTCTCTGTTTTACCGCGCTTTGCATTTTCGGCGACCAGGTCTTCATAAGGAAATTTCTTTTGCGGGTATTTGTAGAGATACTTCATGTAAGAATGCTAGATCCGAGTTGTTCAGCCCAATATGCTTCGTAAAGGGGTTGATTATCATACAGTGGGCGTGTTATCGAGGTGGAAGTGACATTCTTTGACACTTTCGCCGTGGTTGCCTTCAGGATTTGACAGCCCGAACAGTCTTTCCTTTAGGTAGCCATCTTGCTCGTTCCAAAAGCTGCAAGCAATATTCAGGAGTCCATGAGTGTCCGATACACCAGCAATGCCGTCCTACGCAGATTTCGGAGTCAGCGCCCCCCCTTTAGAGTAAACAACCGAAATATCGGACAAAATTAGAGAGCAGAAAGATTCTTTCGCTGCCAAAACGTGACGATTCATCTGAGTAAAAAGACAGTTCTGGGGAGTAAAGTAATCTTCTGCTCCCGAAAGAGGGCATGTGACCCCAATTTGCTGCCGTATAGAAAAGGCTTACTCACCTCTCCCCAGCGAAACGTTCTCGATCTGGCATGTTCATGGGGGAAGTCTAACAGTACGAAGGAAGTCAGCAAGGGCAGCCTTCCCCTTAGGCAGCTTCTTCGCGGCTTACGGCTCCATGCGTCTCCATTCTCGCTGGTGGATAGGTCAGTATAAAGTCCATATTGATGGTCGTTCCACTCACGAGTAGTCCTCCCTCACTAGAGAGTCAAGATATCAGTGGGCTGGGAACGCTACAACAGCAGTCGCGCACCTGTAGCCCATTGCCTCTCAGCGACGTAAGGCCCAAATTTTTTCCAATACTTGGAACGTTCCCGGTCTTCTTTCAGGCGCTTTTCTTCCTCGCATAGGTACTCGTGCTGGTCGGTTACCACCATGTTGGACTTCGTTGCGGCGAGCAAACGCTAGAGATGTTCCAGAAAGAGCTGTAGTGAATGACCAGCAGTCTGAGGATACGCAGAATGATAATCGATAGGTTTTAGGAGTCCTGGTAGAGAGTAGAGTATTGGCTTGGTAGGGTCAAGGAGTCGAAGAGGATTGGAGACTCATGGGAAATTGCTGCCATGACGGCGAACAGAACGGAATTTCAATCTGAGGGGCAGGAGCGGTGCACTGGAGGCAATGGTACACAGGGAGCAAGCTTAACAGTCCGAGTTACACACGGACTTTATCTTTGTCTCCGGTTACGGAAGACGATAGCTACCAAGAGCCGTTTATTAATTTTTTTTTTTTTTTTTTTTTTTTTTTTCTGTTTCAAATTTTTTTTCAAAATAATGTATTTTTAAAACATTGTATTTTTTGCGCGCGTAAAATTCAAAATAATTTAAAATCAAGATTAAAACATTTTAATATTAATAATATATATTTTTAATATATACATATTTATATTATTAAAATATATATATTTTTATTTTATTAACGTTATTTTAAATTAAATTTAAAAAAAATCAAAATTTAATAATATAAAAACGTAATTATTTTGTTTTTAAGATTTTGAATTTATTATCTTTTAAATATATATATATATACGATAAATAAAATATATTAAAACGTTATAATTAATTTATAATATATATAAAAAAAAAAAATTTAAATTTTTTTTTTTAAAAATTGTAATTAATTTAAATTTTTTATTTTTTTAATAAAAAAAAAATTTATAACTTTTTTTATAAATTAGTTTTAATAAATGTTTATATATTAATAAAATATTAATATATATAAAAAAATAAGATATAGTTAAATTAAAATATCTTAAATTTATATATATAATTAATTATTAATTTAACGTTATTTTTTATTTTGAATAACGTTTAAATAACGACGTTTAAACTTTTCGAGCGTTTTTATAAAAATTTGTATATAAAAATCTCATATCTTTTACTCGTTATCTTTTCAAAGATAAAGTTTTTTCATAATTTCGTAAATTGTAAAACTCATTTTGCGCTTTTTAAAAACGTAAAAATTATGAAATTCGATTTATTATTCGTCAAATAAATAAATATTCGAACATCGATTTTAAAATCGTATTAAGTTTATTCAAAATGATTAATGTTTTTTTATTTTAATTACTTATCTGCGAAGACGCGTATAATCGTTATTTTTTTATTAATTTATTTTTTTATTAATTAATTATTAATATTAATATATTCGATTTTAACATTTTTCGTTTAAACGTTATTAAATATTTAAAATATATATTCGTTTTTTGCTCGTTTTTTGAAAGCTTTATTAACGTTTTCAAGGTTTTTTTTAATGATTTCGTTATTATTGATAATCGAGAATAAAATTAAAATCAATAATTATTTATTATTATTTATAAACGCGTAAAAAGATTTTAAAAAAGATTTCGAATAAACATTTCGTTTTCATAATTGTTATATTTTTATGTTGAAATGATCAAGTTCGTTTTACTTTTTCTATTCGACTATCGTCGAATATAAACTTAATAAATTTCATATTTTATATAGCATCTTAATTAAATAATTTATTATCTACTTTCAATAAATTATGAATTCGATCGATCGGGTTTCGTTTAATAACTTAATATTTATTTTATCGATGTGTTTTGCATATATTAATTCATAAGTTATTTTAAATTACGAAGTTTTATTTTTATTTTATAAGAACATTTCGTGCGAGTATATTGTTATAAAATATCGTAAAAGTTTTAAAGCGTCAAAAGATGTTCGATTTATTATCACATCGATGAAATAATATCATTTCGAAACCTCGATTCGAGACACGTTTAAACGTTAACCTTAAACGAATTTTAATTTTCGTTGAAAACGTTAATCTTATCGACGACGTGATCGTGAAAATTAAATTATATATTTTTATTAATAAAAACGTCACGTTAATTGAAGGAGACAGTTTTTAAATTTTTGAAATTATATTTAATTGATGATATATATTCTCATCGTGCGACGTATTTATTCGATTGAAAATTAATTAATAAATGCGTCTCAATCGCTGAAAGCAATTAATTTCGAAATTTATTAAAATAAATAATTAATAATGTGTCGAAATTATATTAATCGTCGTCAAGTTTTTTATTCAAATCGAAACGAGCAATTTTTCTAAAAGTTATTAATTTTAAAACTTATTAAAAATAAATCAATTAACGATAAATCAAATTTATCGATCGTCGTTTAAATTCGAATTTATTGAAATAATTAATTAATAACGTATCAAATTTATCGATTATCGTTTAAATTTATTATTTAAATTAAAAACGAGCATTTTTCGTTTAAATTAAATAATTATATATTTTATTTTATTTTTATTTTAATTTTATATTATTATAAATTTAAAACATTATAATAAAGATTTTCATTTTTATATAATTATAATATTAAGAATTTATTTATCTATTTAATTAACGTGTTTTTTTTATTTAAACATTATTAATAATTATATTATATTAAAATCAAATTATTTTTTAATAATACGATTAATAATTCGATTAATTTAATAACGAACTTATATTTTATTATTATATATTTATAAAATTCTTTAATGCGATAATTATTAATTATAAATTATAAATTTAAATTAAATATATATTATATTATGAAACTTTAAAAAGTTATTAAATTATTAAGTTATAAAATTATTAAATAAAATAAAATTAATACGATTTTAACGTATAAAAATATTCGCTTTAAGTATATATAAATAATATTATTTTATTTATTTTATATATATTAATAAATTAGTTTACGTTATATATTATTAATATTAAAACTTTATTATATAAAATAATAATATTATATAAATTTATAATATTATTTAATTTAATAAATTTTATAATTAAATTTATATTTAATTAATATATTATTAATATAATTTCGATAAATTAATAATACGTAATTTAATAAATAATAATAATAATAATAATAATAATAATAATAATAATAATAATAATAATAATA
>WOGZ01000557.1:0-15248 GCA_009733775.1 Alectoria sarmentosa
CTCTCTCTCTCTCTCTCTCTCTCTCTCTCTCTCTCTCTCTCTCTCTCTCTCTTTTTCTCTCTCTCTCTCTCACATTATTGGCTTTGGATCGCTCACAACATTTGCAGTGATCCCTCAAACAGCTAGCTAGCTAGCTGGCTGGCTGATATCAATAAGTGAATAAGCAAGCAAGTAAGCAATCAAGTCACTAAACCGTCAACCGATCGCGGAATTCCGATCGAATCGCCGAGCTCTCTTTCGTTTCGTTTCCTTCCCTTCCTTCCTTCCTTCGTTCCCTCCCTCCCTTCCTTCATCGGTGCGCTGCTGGGAAATATTGATGAGGTGGGTTTGGGGGTTGGGGTTTGGGTTGGTTTCGGGTTTGGATTGGGGGGGGGGGTTTGGGGGTTGGGGATGGGATTTGGAGAGGGGTTGGGCTGGGGTGGGGGAGAGTAGGGGTTTGAGTAGATATGGTAGTGTAACTGCATTCAGTGGCTGTGTTGGACAGGCAGATAGGTAGACTGTTAGGTAGGTAGGCTGATAGGTAGGCTGGTAGGCTGGTAGGTGTTTTTTGGGGGGTTGGGGGTTGGAGAAGTGGCGGTGCTTGCTTGTTTGGCCCCCCCCGCCGCCCGGGGGGGGGAGGGCAAGGAGAGTGGGGGTTGGGATATAGCCTTCACATCCAACACGATGATATGGGTGGAAATCCATCCTTCACATCCAGCATGATTGTCAAAGCAGTCAGTCAGTCGGATCTAATTCCAGCGCGATTTCAAGCATAGCAAACTAGGAGAAATTGCCGCGTTCTCAGTGCGGAAAGAATACTCTGCGGATGATCGCGCGATCTGGAGGGGGAGGTGGAAGGGGGGTGGGTGTACGTGTATCGGAGAGGGGTATATAGTAAATGTATAAGATCCGTTATGAAAATTATCGTTTGCGTGCATGATGTGGTGTGTAGGCAGGCGCATTGAAGACCCCCCCTCTTTCCCTTTCCTTCTACTTCACCGCGGCGAGGAAGAATAATCTGGTGTCATCAATTGGTGAAGCAGCCGTGTGGTTTCTAGTATATGCATATATGTAGCGCTGCGAATACTTGCATGTATGCTGGATAAGGCACGAATGAGTGCCATTGGAACAAGAACAAAAGTCTACCTACAGGAAAGTGGCAATCAGCGCTCGTGTTCTGTGCTGGTATCTGCCTGATAGACGAACCAACGCCTGAAAAGGCGGCCAGCTGCACGCGGTCGTGTTTGTGGACTTTGTTCCGGCCGCAGCACCGGTTGAACCGTCTTCGAACCTGATCGCCATCTCGGTGTTTCAGCACCAAATTTCCAAGACAAATTGCTAGATTCTTGGTAGGTCTACCCGCAAAGGAGGAGATGGGGTATTTGCATGCTGATGGTGTTTATGTGAGAGCTTATCAGTCTGCCAATATTCAATCTTTGCCTGGGGTCGGTCGCAGATATCGTTGTGGTACTCTATCGCAGACTAGGCTGTAGCGTATGGGCGCCAGACCGAGTGGAAGTCTTCAGTTCTTGGTCGCTTGTCGGATAAGCCTTCGGGTGCCTCATCGGTTGTAGTGGTTGTGTTTTCCGCATTGCGAGGAACGATGTTTTGCGTTCCGTTGCTCCTTACTATTAATCTTTGACGGCATTTGAATCGTCCTCGTTTTGGATTGCTGATGTTCCTGTCGGAGGAGCTGTCTAAGTTGAAATGCGTCTCTGCGTTTTGCGAGCCTCTGTTGGCTGGCTTATGGAACTCATACTCCTTGATGGGACTGGATCGGCCTGGTCGCCGGGTCGAGTTTCAGTAGATGGTAATCTCGGCGGTATTTCTGCGTCATATTTGCGCAGATTTTCATAAGATTGCATGTTTCCTGCCGAACATCGACCGGAGATTTATGGGATCGATTTCCAAGACTGGATAATAAGCAGCTTTTGGATGATTGCCCTGTGTTTTGTTCAGGTACGGCAAAGGGCCAATCCTCGCAAGCGATAGAGCTAGGTAAGGACCGATTATTGTTTGAAGGTATAGCGTCTTTACGAATCTCTACCAGCATTCAGTCCATTTCGATCCTTGTAATATTGCTTGTATTGCTCAACGCTTGGGCTATTGCAGCGAGACACGATCCCAGCCGCCTCGTCTCTCTTCCGACGGACGAAGGCCGCGCGCTCGAAGTTGACGCATTATCTAATTTCGGCGGGGAACAGCTCCATTCAAGGTTAGGCTGCTGTATCGAATTCCTGTGGACAAAAGACGTCTAGAATTACTCTGTTCGGCTCGTCGATGCTCGAAGCGAAGCCAACAAGAGCACGGGTTCGAAGGTCTCTGAAGGATTATGAACCAGTCGGTACCAAAAAGATCACAATCGTACTCTTGATGGCTTAGCTGAGGATATGGTGGTATTGATAGTGATCTGCTTGGTTAAACGTGAATTATCTCCATCATGGGCCGCTGGCCGCGCTATCGATGAGTGCCATAGTTCCATCAGTGTCACTCGTGCTTGTTGGTATGTGAACGCCTGTACGATTTCGCTAGCCGTTGTTGGTCAAAGGGATCTGTTTAATCGCTATAGTGGGACTGTGGGTTAGTGAGTCGCATAGGGTGTCAGCGATTAGTAGCCATGACGCATGGCCGGCCCCCACATGGAATATGCTAGAAAAGTGGTCATAGCGGGAGACACGTGTCATGATGGAGTGATCTATCTGCCTGTCCTGTACCAGGCAATGGCTCTTCGTTCGCTTTCATCTCTTTCAGCGCCATAGCATTCTTGTCCCGCCCGCCCACACCTGTAGAGCTTCATTTCCACTCCAGGTCTATGTCGCTCAGACATGGGAGTTTCTAAGCGCTAGGGTACAAGAATATGCCTGTTCAGGCCTCTGTTTGCTGCTGTCCCTGGCGTTGGGACAACCCAATCACTACCTACGTCATCTGTATGCTCTCGTTTGTGCGTGTGATATGTGCATTCGAGTATGCGAGCACTAATTGGGATGCAGCTTTCCTCGTAAATGTGTGTTTGCTGGCTTGGATCTTCATTTTCTCCTTGCTTACACAATAGCACATTCGAGGAGAAGTCACATTATGCTAGCACCACACTATTACGAAATTGGTCTCCTCGGTGTCATTGATTGGCCGAATTGGCATTCCATCTACAGCTCCATCATCGTTATGCCGTACGAATATTCCCACCCTATATTCTCTGAGTTAGGAGGCCCTGGAAGTGTTATTAGGAAGACCGTCGCCGCATTTGCTCACGAGCATGTTGCGGTGATGGATGTATTCGTACAATAGAAATTGGCAAAATCGCAATTGGCCGTTTAAACTTGAATCATCTGACTTCAACAAAGAATATGGTAAGCGATCCACCCTCCGTGGATGCCAATACGTGGTCTCTGTCAAGCCCTGCAGCGGCTTCAATGGGTACGCATATTGGTCGCCTTTCTCATCGTCGTTCCCTTCCGCCCGTTCACCCAGGCTTTGGTACGGAGCACAGGGAGCAGGTAGGTCCTAAAAGGGAGAGCAAGGACTACTGATTGCGGCAGCGCTGCTGGAAGACGCAGTCTTTTATCGAGGCTGAAGACTTGGTATAGTTTGTGACGACTGCAACGCTGAGGGTGGCAGGTACGCCCCTATCATCGCGCAATAGGGCTCGACCTTACTTCAGACGTTGATACCGAAGCTATCGTAGGTCAATTCTGTCAGGTTCTAGTCCTTCGCGAAGACTTGATGGATGCGGATGACTGAGGTTGCGCAGACACTGTTATTATCAACGAGGCAGTTCATGATACATGTACGGTATTGGAAGCTAGCGTACGGCCCGCCGAGAAGCTGCCTGTCAGAGACACCTTGATTGTCGTGGTAACGTGCAGTCGCCAGATCATGGGAACAGGGAGCAGTAGAAAAACAAGGTCCAGTACGAGATTAGTACTTCCTATGCATAGCGTTGCATCTCAAATATCCAGGGTCTCGAAAATATCTGGCTCTTATCCCAGGATCTCTATACAGACACATACTGGAATATTGTATCCTGGAACGAAGCCATTTACCACATCAAGACCATTGCGCCAATGGCGGATAGGACGATTCGGATCGACTTGGTGATGCTGAAAAGTCGATGATACAACAGCAGTAGCGAGGATCTGATCGGAGTCTGCGCGATATAGCATAGTGCCTAGGTCGCTACCAACGTCTCAGCAAAAGGCGTTAGCAACCATGGCTTCTTTAGTTCGATAGTTGTACCGAAACTGAGGTCGGCTTATTGATGGAACACGACGGTTGAGAGGCCCCATCCGGTAACCAGAGCAGCCAAAGTTGTCGAATCATCCCACCATAAGACGGCCTTGACCCACTGCCTACTCTAAAATTGGAGAATAACAGCAAAAGTACGGAGGACCGAGGCGGTGATTATCGCTGTATTGGTAGCTGGTACACGGCTCTGCTCGAAGGAAGAAGGTGATAAGTTTGGAGGAGCGCCGTGCACTGAGGCGGACATATTGGTTTTGGGGAAGGGAGGCATCGAACGAGGCTGCAACGAAGTGTAATGGGAATTTGGGTGTTCGACGGCGGGAATGTACAATCGGGAGCATTGAAGACAATTCGAAAAGGCTTGGGTGCAATGAGGGGATCATAACGTAGATTCTGACCTTTTTTGAAGCCAGTGTATAGTATTCGGAATCTCTATGGGATTCCGAAAGAAGCTCTTTGGCTGAGATTGCTCAATGAAGGTAAAAAGATGAAGAAAAAAGGTCTTTGCTTCAACCACGGGGCCTCCTTTTGGTTATCCGAGCCTCAATTTATATGGTTTGTTTCAATTTTCGACGTAGAGAGTGGTCGTGTAATTTGTAAGTAGGGTGCAGGGGACCTTTGATCAACTAGGTCTTGTACATAGAACTAGCCTCGGAGATGGAGATCCTGACAAGCCTTTCTTCAGCTATAACAAAGGCTGTGGAGATCTGGTAGCAGATACAATGGCAAGTACGTCGATAGAAGATTCATGAAAAATAGATAAGTGGGAGGATAATTTGTCGAGGAGAGAGTGATTTTTGCTAGTCTCGATAATCCTTCCTCCCCAAACATTGCAAAGACTGCCAAACATGGCTCAGCTCAATTCCACTCGAATCTTATTAAAAGCTATAAGATCTAACTCTAATACAATTTCCTGTAAGCTCCAAACCCACAACCAAACACCCATTCCTCCATCCCCTCACCTTGCCATCGCCCCCGTCCCCTGCAGATACAGATCCTCATCCTCCCCATCCCTCTCAAAGATATCGAAGAACAATTCCACCCCATCAGACGGCTTCCTGAAGCAAAACAGCCCTCTCGACGCCCACCTCCAAGCATACCACTCCACCTCGCTCCCCGGATGCAATAATAGCACCACAGAGCTCTTCCCATCGTCGCCCTACCAACGTTTTTTCGTGCTGATTGCCTCCTCGCGGTCATTCGTGTGCGCTTTCACATCTTTGACGGCTTGGGTTATTACGTTGTAGATGAAGGTTTTGGCGAGGAGATGGCCCCGTAGTGGTAGAATGATGTCGTCGGCAGGTGGGGGTGGGGGACGAGGTAGAGAAGGGGTCGGTGGGGGGTTTGAAACCCTCAGATAAAGACTAGCGGCTGTTCTAAAGAAACGTGAGTTCAACAATCGCGAAGTCTCAAAACCTCAAATGGGATAAGCGGCTTTTCTAAAGAAACGCGAGCTCAACAACCGCGGGGCTTCAAAACCTCAAACGGGATTAGCGGCTTGGCCTTGATTCCATGTGCGAGGTAATTTGCTACAACTAGAGGGGTGAGAAAGAATAGGGAATATTGTCATGGTACTCACTTGGGTGGGTGAGTGAGTGAGTATATTATTTCCCGTGCCAGAGCTTGTTGAAGGAACGTGTCAGATTGAGACATGTGCCAATGGAAGGAGACAGTGAAGGTAAAGCGAGAACGCTTGCTGCGAGACAAGAGTGCACGAGCAGCACGCAAGTGGCGAAGAGAGCAGACTGAATTGCGTACATATTGCACCAGCTTCCCATTGAGGGAAATACTAATTAAGCAGCTGCGGCTGCGACCCCTGGGTTATGTGGCTATGAAGGAGGACCATAGAGAACCCCAAAAATCACAAAACCAAGCGCCGACGACATAGTCTGAATATGTACAAAAGATCGACCAGGAAAATCAACTCGGTCGCTATACATGGCTTAACAAAAGGAAGGAACGCAGCGGGCTTGCCAACGAGCCCAGAATCGACGCCAAAAAAGGCCGCTAACAGTACATACGGCCGAGAAAAAGGCGACCGCAAAAGAACGAATCTTTGAAAGGAGTGATGGTAGACAAGCCAACGTGCCAACCCTATGTCGAGGAGACCAGCCCGACCATGAAAAACAGCAGCCAAAGGAGTGGTGTGAGCATGCCCACGTGTCCAGATAGGATAGAGGAACCAGCCGCCTAAGAAAGGCGAAGAGAACGGAAGCGAGCATGCCAACGTGCCGCGCTGAGACCAGTTGATCGATGAGTCGAAAGAGTGTGAGAAGGCACTAGAGTCGAAGAAACACCCAAGCGACAAGCCAAAAGAGTGTGAAGAGGGATGCCAAAGTGGCCGCTGAAGTCGAACGAACCAGCCAAGTAACGAACCGAAAGAGCGCGTGAGAAGGAAGGCATGCCAGCGTGCCCTGACCGCGAACGAGAAGCGAAAGGAGTGGCGACGAGCAAGCCAGCTTGCTTTCCAAAGAAGTCGAAGGGACCAGCCAAGTAATCCACCAAAAGAGCGAAGATGATCATCTCACTGGAACCCCATCGACCAACTCCAGGGACCAGCCCGAATGCAGAGCACAGCCTAAGCCCCCTCACGCCTCCCATGCGGATGCCCCAACTCCCTCTTCACCACCTTCCCAACCCCCAACGCCTCCAACCCGACCCCCCTCTTCATCTTCTTCTTCCCCCCAATCGCACTCCCTCCCCAATCCACCCCTTGCACCCTCCCGACCCCCGGATCGAAGCCCAGCGCCTCGAACAGCTCGACATTGACATCGATGCTCTCCGTATCGCAGCCGTTGCACGTGTCCACAATCTTGACGTTGGGCACCGTCTGCTGGTTGTAGGGATTGTAGATGCTGATGGTGGTGCCGCAGAGCGGGTTGGTGTTGGGGTTGTTGCCGTTGTTCATCATGAGGTGCGAGATGGCGACGATGGGCTCGCCGGCGGTCGCGGCGATGGCGCAGGAGGATCCCGAAGGGGTGAAGGCGGGGGTGTAGAAGGTTAGGTCGCCCGAGTAGGCGGTGGCGAGGGGGATGGAGACGGTGAGGGAGAGGGCGGAGAGGGCGAGGGTGCAGGCTTTCATTTTTTGGAGGTGAGGTGTGAAGCTTGCTTGGAAGACGAAATGGAGGGTGGTTTGGAAGATGGTTTGGTCAATGTGTGTGGTCACTTGGTTTACTTGTTGATTTACTTTGATGCTGCTGTCTGTCTGGATTATCATTCGGCGTGTGTGTGAGAGCTCTTTATACAAAAGGGCGTTTTGAAGGCAAAAGGCGATGGAAGTATAGATGGCAATGCAAGGGAATGCTAAGCTGACGAAAGGGAAGGGAGGCCCTTAGGCTGAAGCACAGTCATGAACGATACTGCTCCCGCATCGAGTCTTTGTTCAGATGCGAAATCAAAAGAGTGCGATAATGGGAGGTGCAGATCCTGACGGCGAAGCACAAGACAGCACAAAGGGGATTACGGAAAGGAAGTCAATAGGCTTCAACAAAGAAAAATGGGAGTATCAGGCGACGATGAAACAATTCATGGGAATGGTTTTCGAGTGTACAGTCCCAAAATACTGCATAGCTCCCATGGAATTGACACAGTAGTAGAAAGTGCAGAGCCTGACGACGACAGTGAGAAGGCAGGAGGCGAGGCGCGTAGAAAGGGATTTATTAGGCCTCGTTGTGAAACATGAGAGCATCAGGTTTTGAGGGAACAATGCTGTGTTCTATACTCGCAACCGCAGAATCAAGTGTTGGATTTGCTGCTGTTTCGCACCAAAACCCATACTACATATTGTAACCTCAGTCGATTCCAAAACGTAGGCGATAAACCATACTAAAAGTTATACGCCTTATAGTTGTAGACTTTCATAAGACCTTTAATTACTCCACCAAGTTTAACGTAATAAAAAGAACTTTACCGTGTTGAGAAGGAGTATAGTAAGTGAAACTATCATGAAAAAGACGCGAAAACGCGAAATTTGGCGCGTAAAAATCACTTTCGCACGACTCATCTTCTTGCCCCTCATGCCTCGACTTGAAATTTATTCTTGATAAGATTCTGAAGAGGCAGAAAGCATGCCCCGATATCAATCGTGTTACGTTAAAAAAGTGACGTATCAATTTTTCTCGTTGTTATTGAAACTTTACTCTGTGTAATACCCATTTTTAGGTGTAAAACGCGAAATACGTCACTTGTTTCTACGGCTTCTAGTACTGTTGTACCTGATTCCAACATACAGTGGCAAATTGTTGTGTGACTCCGATGGCGAAGTACACTCATCTCACAACGGACCGACAAAACGAAACGAGCAGAGCCACCAGTCATATGATGGCAACGTCAGCTCAGTGTTGCTTTGGGATGGAGTTTGAAAGGTGTGCCACGCTTTCGCAAAGCATTTTGACATCATTGATAAAAAATAGGATAACTAAATAGTAGGATCAGATTCAAATACATGCGGGATCTGATTGGAGAGATGCGCCAGCCTCATTTACGGCTTATCCTCTCGAATAGCAAAGACTGGGGCTTACTGGCCCCCAACTAGGAAGGAAGAGTGTTAGTCAACGGTTGGAGGGATCTGAACCGGGAGGTGCGCCACTGTCTCGTCAAAGTTTGGGATCAAAGATAAGCTCCAATTGACAAGAATGGGTGGCATGCTACGGACTGAAGATTCATGGTAGCAACCGTGTGCTTATCAACGTGAGTCCGCGGTATACATGTCATCAAGTAACAGTCACGGAAGTGTTCTTGCAAGAATATAGTTCGTATGTGAGTATTTCCTATTCAAAAGAAAGTTGAGTAAGTTCGTTAATCGAGGCAGGCCGAGAGCAACTCTAAACATCGTCTGAGGGAGGCGGGTGAGGCGCGAATCTCAAAATAAAGCACAGTTGTATCGCATTCAAATCTGGAGGCTCAGGTCAGGTGACGGGAGGATTCCTCCCCTTACAGAGCTCGTTTCATCGCATTGGCTGACCTGCTGACCACACAGCCACTCGATCAGCTTTGCGCGTCCCTGATCCTAACAAGTGAAAATATATAGAACTGATTTGAGCGCGGATGCTGCCTTCATGGTAGAAAGCGATCGTTCTGGGAGGACTAACCTACCCCGTCAAACATTTGATGAGATTCTCTTCGCAACCATTTTCATAAAGTCGCCTACAAGGTCTCTTCGTTCATCGATCACGAAGTCTCCTTGATCCTCGATCATGAGGTTTCCAAAATCGGGATCCTTCATCAGCACATCCATCTCACATAACACATACTGCACCATCATAGTCCGCATAACCTCTACACCCTCTCTCGGCTTGCGGGTGTTGGCGTAGACATATCGTAGAAGCGCAATGATGTCTCCAGTACATACGGGGTGCAAAGTATAATTGGCTAGTGTCGCATGGAGCTCCTCTAAGGCTAACACCCTGAGCGATTGGATGTCGTATTTTTCAGCGAAGACGTAAAGCTGTGCGTGAGAGAGAAACACATCCGTATAATTCTCCACTGGATTCTCGTTGGGGCGAGGAGAAGGAGTTTCAACGACGGCTTGGCGAACGGTATATGGGCGGTTGATGAAGGCCTTTCTGAGCCTCTCCTTGATTCCTTGGGCCGTCGTTCCCAAGTCATCTTTCCTGCCTTTCTTCGTTTTCCCATAATGTTGTACCGGCTGATTCCAACCATAGTCCTCCGGTTCGGGTTCCGCTACGTCTGCCCGTGCCCAATCGTCTTCCGGTGCAGGAGCCGGTTCTGGAATGTCTTTCTCCTGGGGTGCAGGGGCGACCTCTTCGTGATTCTGACTTCCAGACGGGGATGATGACTCGAGCTCAGCAGTCGTGAATTCTGCAGCATTGTAATATCCTTTATGAGCCCACTCGATGAAGCGAACAAAGGTACCATGATCAACATCCTCCAGAGTGGCGACACCCTCATGAGCTTCTGCCATGGGGCCATTGATCATACGGTCCAAAGGCTTGGAATGGCGGGAGACGAGATCAGCGTGGATGTAGAGGGGCTTGCCATCAACGATGAACTTGAATGGGGCTGACGTGTAGACACTGGGAAACGAGTTAGGAAAATCATTGGGCTGAAACATGGAGATAGCGTACCTTCTGCTCTGGTCTGCCATTGTGAGCGTCGAGATGTTATTGAAAGACGACCAAGTCGCTAGATCAAGACGCAAGCGAAACGCTTCGTCAAAAGGAAGAATTGGGGATCAACAGCCTTGGACAAGGTTGCAAGGTTGGTGGTTTTGCAGAAAGTGAAACGGCGGTAAAATTGAGGGTAGGCGAGGTGGGGTACCCTGCATTGGCGTATTCTCTTTTCGGTATCTTGCAGCAAAAATTGACGATGCCCACTCCTAGGAGCCAGTACTCATGGTCATGGTGTCGCTCGAGCTGCACGAGTCCAATAGAAGAGGTGGCTGCGGCGATCTCCTTTCGGCCACACTGAAAAAAGGTGCAGGAAAATGGAATCGTTGTCAAGGGTCAACCCAAAACGGCTGAAGGAGAGCCTGCTGGTATTCAGTATTCACTTCTAGAGTTGGATCCTTCAAACGGTCTCGGCAATAAGAAGAGGCCGTCATAAAGTGAGCGTAGAGATGAGTGATAAAATAGTCAGGCCTTCTGCATATAGAGGAATGAAGTCCATCATAGGTCATTCGAAACCCTTGCTCAGTGGCTCATGCAGTCCGGGGCTGATATCGTGACACGTGCGTGCAATTTCTCCCACCCTTAACTACGAGTGCTTATGCTCATAACATCAATCTAACCAGTATTGTCCCTATCAAGCTTGCATGTGCAGTAGGTACCCCTACACGTATATGTCCAGCCGCGCTCTTCGATATACCTCCTCCTATTCCATCTGTACCTGTCTGTTCCGGCGACAGATTCTCCGCGGTCCAATACACCCCAGCTGAATGATCTCGCACGCTGATAGCGAAGATGTTGCTCAGCACTGGATTATTGCTATTCTTCATAAAGCTCGAGCCATTTGAGGCGTTGAAATGGTCCAATTCTTGAAGGATGAACTGGCAAGGGCTGTATTCTTGGAAGGTCGCCAGGTCGACACGGTGATTATACTCATTTGCAGGCGCGAAGGTAGTGAGATTGAGTCCATAATCTGGTTGGCGGCTGGCGTCTATCAATGTGAATCTGTTAATGGGCGTGAAAGGAGGCAGGGGTGGACAAGGGCGTACGTACATATGGGGCTGGTTGTAGAATTGCGGATCCAGCACTCTATTGAGAGACTTGGCGGGTCATGAGGAGAGATCGATGTCCAGGAATTGTCAATGATGTCTGTAGGACGTAAGGATGGTTCGGTTGATTGCGTAGGTAGGGCAGAAAAGGTTGTGTTCCAATTCTAGAGGGGCTCTCGGAGGCATAGTTGGGACGGTGGTCTGAGGATGCAAAGCTCGCACTTTAGAAGAGGGCGAGGGTGGCGGTAGCCAAAAGTATTTGGGAAGAAGACATAGTAGCTGGACGTAGAGGCTCACGGCTTCTTAGATGATTTAGCTAGGGCGGACGAGGAACTGTAGGTTTTGCTGCAGTTGAAGGTCAACAGGGTTAGGTCCTAGAGCGCTGAGAAGGGACAGAGACGACAGAATTCCATGTTGGGAATCCTTGTAAGGGGATATAAAACGTCACACGAGCTGGAGAGCCCCAACGGTGATCTTGTGCACCAAAATACAGACAAACATTGTATTGCCTCCATCTTGGCCACGAGAGCAGGCTGTGTCATTGTCGCAGTATTGGGAGAGTTGAGGCTCAGGGATGTGCATGGGGGGCCTCTCTCTGATTCGCCCGGCGGGCTAAAGGTGAACAGAGCAGTGGAAAGTTTCAGGCTGCAAAGGATTCTGATGGAGATGGCGGAGGGGGCCACTTGTTTGGGAGACCGAGAGCCCTTACCTGTTGTGGACTAGTTTCACAGCCGCGACCGCCAAGCGCGTTGCTAAATTTAGTTGCATGTCCGGCTCTTCCATTATGTATCATCCCAGAGCAGATCTCTTCTCGTGGTGATACCCCACATCTGCGAAACCACATCGGACGATGCCAGACCTTTCTTCGCCAGATCTCTACCTGCTTTAGAAGCCCAACCTGGTGCCCTTCCCTACTATGCGGAACAGAACCGACTCTAGAGGAAAAAAACATTAGGCCTTATGCCGCAACTTCAGCATGGATACTGCATTCATAACATATTGAAGAAGCAAAGCACCCTCCAATCTGAAGTGCTCGTCGTGCGAATGGGCAAGGATTTGGAGGCCTCACAGTTGGATTGAGAACCACAGAGATGGCAATATGGTCTCAATCCTTTTTTGTATGATCGCTTTCTTGAGTATCCAGAATTTCCCCTCGTACCGCGCTGTAAGGCGTATTACCTACGTCGCTAAGCAGGCGCAGATAAATAGATATATGTAAAAGACGTAGTGTCACTATTGAGTTCAATGATTAGATTGTATGATAAAATTAATCTTTAAGGATCAGAAGGAAACCTCGAGATATATCAAATAAACACATATTTATTAAGCATTCTCATCAGCGAGATAATTGCGAAATCAATTCAATTAAATTTAAACCCTATAATCCTTATAAAAACTCATAAAAAATAACGTCACGATGGCGTATATTTTATATAAAACGCATATAATCATTCGATTTGATAATTATTTCCCCCTTTAAACTCTAATCTTTAAATATTTATATTAAAAAAAGAATCTTATATAATGCTTATTAAAAAACCTTTAAATTTCATAAAAAAAATAAAAGAAAAAAGTTATTATAACGTTATCGTCTTTATAACGCAACATTATAATTTATAATAAAATAATTTCTTAACGTTGAACAATAATAACAATTATATTATATTATTAACTTTATAACATCTTTTTGAAATATTAAATTATAAACATTTTCAATAAAGCGACATAATCGATAGAAATCTTTTTTTATTATATATATTCGCTTATTTAATCTTTAATAATAATATTTTAATTATAACGATTTCGTTTTTTTTATATTAAAAAACAATAATAAAATTGAGAAATAACGTGTTTTATAAATATCATAATAATAACATATATTCGTTAACGTTATTGAGACGCGCGTTATTATTCGATATTTATTTATTATCGCATCGCGACGTTGAACTATACACAAAAATTCAATTTTTTTTTTTTTTTTTTTTTTTTACAATTTTTTTTATCTTATTCATAAATGTTTAATTTAATTATGCGATAATAATAACATTATAATTAATTTCATATATAATCTTCTCGTTATAACATAAATTCAAGATTATTATAAATATCGCAATTTCGTTATTTGCGTTTAATAATTTCGTTAACACGTTTTATAAACATTTTATATAATAAAATAATAATAATAATAATAATAATAATAATAATAATAATAATAATAATAATAATAACATTATTATTATTATTAACATTATTAATAATAAATTCATTATCGCTTAATAATCGTAATTATTAATTATTAATTATTTTATTTTATCATCGCTTAATAATCGACATCGTTAATAATTTATAATAATCGATTTATTATATAAAATTTATTTTTATAAAAGAGACGATCTTTATATTCGCGATAAATTCTTTTTTTATATTAAATATAAAATAAATAAACGTGATATCGATCATTATATTGAAATTTCGTTTATTTATCAAAATAAAATGCGAAGAAATTTGCGACGTGTATAACGTTATAATTTGATATTTAATTTTGCCCGCGCACGAGCGCATATCGATAAAATTATTATTCAATAACGCAAATAATAAAAACGCACGATAACGACAACTTCGATTATTTTCATCATTATTATTAATTTATAACGTAAACTCGACGCGATAAATGAGCGCATTAACGAATTAAAAAATATAAACACGCTTTTGAAACAAAAATTTAATAATTTACGTGAATTCGAAAAAAAGTTAACGAAAAACGATAAATCTTTTTCGAAAAATTTAAAATCGAATGTTATTTTAACGAATAATTTTATAAATAACGATAACGTTACGTTATTGATTTTCTTTAAAAAATTCGCTTTCGATTTAATATTCAATCAAAAAATTTACGATATCAAAAAAACGTAATAAAATTAAATAACGATTTATTTTTATAATAACGTTAATATAAAAAACTCAAATCAATTTTTTTAATAACATTTTTAAATATTCTTTTCAAAAATCATGTTTATAATAATAACATATATTTTAATACGACACATTTTCGTTATAACATTTCATAATTTAAATAATAAATAATAATATCATTTTTTAGCATATATGTTCATTATAACAAAAATTTAAAAACGCGCTTATAATAAAAATATCGCTTTTAAACATTATAGTCTTTGATAAACATTTAAATTTTATTATATTATTTTCGTTTACTGCGCGATATTATTTTATATAATTAATTAAATTTTTTAAAATCGAGCTTTTCATTTTATTACTTTCGCTTATTATTCGATTATTCATTAAAAACATCGATCAAATCGTTAACATTTAAAATATTTTTATTTGATATTCATTAATTATATTTATTATTTTAATCAATTCATTTAATTTTATATTAAACGTTTTTCTTATTTTTAACCTTATTAATAATTTCTTCGATTTTTCATATTTCATCGTCATTAATAAAATCAAAAACTTATATAAATAAAACATTTATTTCATTCGCGTATTCGCGATAATGATAAAACTCAAATAACGATATATGAAAAATATTATAAATTTTATAAAAAGAAGATAACAACAATCGATACGTTTACGCGTTTATTTTATTCATAATTCGAAAAAATCTTACGAATTTATAAAACAACTTTTTGTTTAAACATTTTTATTTAAAATTCTTAATCATTAACATTATTAAATCGTTTATTTTATAATTTTGAGATTGATGCGATTTATTATATTATTTGATTTAAATTACGATAACGTTTTATAGACGATTCGCAATCTCATTTTATAATGTTTATAATCTTTTTATTTTATTATTTATAACGAATATCTTTTTTTTAACGAAATCGTT
>WOGZ01000558.1:0-15229 GCA_009733775.1 Alectoria sarmentosa
ATCGTATTGATATTTATAATCGAGTCGAAATTGTTTTGCAAGAGACAAATTATTGTCAGCTTTATTAGTTGTGAATCTAAAAAGAAATTAAAACAAAAATCGAAAAAAAAAAGAAAAAAATCGAATAATTAATCATTTTTAAAAAAACAAAAAAAAATAAAAATAAAAAATAAATACGTACGTGTGGACCTTGTTTGAAATTTCAAAGGATTTTAAAACATCGTTTAAAACTTTTGCAAGATAGGCGGCGTTATGAATTTTCGTAAACAATTTCATACCGATAAGTCTGAAAATTAAATTTTAATCTTTATCGATATAATGAATTGTAATCGTCATATATTCGTCTTGATTGCCGGCTTTTTAATAATCAAATGTGAATGAAAAATTCGATTTGTGTTTGGAATGGATATCGAATAATTCGGATTTGATGATTTCGAAATTTTTGATAAAAAGAATCGACATTGCGTTTTGAAGTGTTTTGTAATAAATCGCAGATGCATCATTATAATAAATGTTGATAAAAGACATATAATAACATAAAAAAAATACAAAACTTACTTTCGATAATATCGAATCATGTTTTTGAAAGATTTCGAACGAAGAATTTGAAACGGAATATTGTTTTCAAGGAAAAAATATAATATTTTATCCTTGAAACCCGAATCAATAAATTGCTCATTTAAAGCATTTTCAGAGGGTCTTTTTATTAATCGTTTATGTTGAGTGAATTGATCAAGGGAGGTTTGTATTTCGGGAATTAAATTTTTTAAACAATTAGAAAACGATTTAAAAAAATCATTAAATAAAACATTTATGAAAAAAATTGAATACATAAATATCTTTTAATTGTAGTCCTTTTTTGGATTCTTTTTGGATCGAAATTGTAGGATGAATTTGATGATAATGTGTGAAATAGTTGCTGTATGATTTTTGGGCGACTTTTTCGACTTTCGAATATCGATAACGTGTGCATTTGATTCGTTTTTATAAAAAAATTAATAAGTAATATATGATAATAATATAATATATATTTGACGATCCTTATCTGCTTGATAGAAAAGAAGTTCTTGTGTGAAAAATCCGTATTGAAAAATATATTTTTGATTTTTAATAGATGATAATTGAAAATCGATGTTATATTTCGAGGAGGTCATTATTTTAACGAAAATGATATTTATCTTAATCTCAAATTTCAGCTATATATATAACCGAAATTTGGGATAAAAATAATGACTTTGAAAATTAGTCAAAAAATGTGTAAGAGAGAAGAAAAATATTGGCGAACGAAGATCTCATATAATTTTCACACTAATTATCAACGCTATTCACGTCATAAACTATTAAAAATAATAATTTTGATATATTGATTATTTTCATTAAATATAGTTATAAAAGATAAATTTAATAAATATTTATATTATTATATACGAATTATTATCGAGTTTTTAAATATTTCTTAAAATAGAAACTTAATATTCTATTATATATTCTTATATATATCTTTATATTATATGTTATTATTGCTTTTTATTATATATATATATATATATAATTAATATTTTTAAGAATTTTTTTCCAAAAATAGAGTTTAATACGTTTTTTTAAGAAAATTCTAAAAATAGTAACAAAAAATCAGAAAAATCAATTATAATTGATTTTATGATTTTTACTACAGAGCTACCTGGAAAAGATCAACAATGGTGCATGAGCGGGCTGACAGGCAACCAGATGTGAGGGGTAAGGCTACGAGGCTGCGAGACTAAATTTTTGGTTGAATAACCACGTTCTTTCCCAAACATGCAGAACTACCCTCGTGTCCCAGTCGCACGATCAGTCACACAAAGTCAGACAGGGTCAATTCTCTTTCGTCGCAATGGCAATGAACGGGAGTCCTACTGTTAATGAACCAACCACCTCTTATGATGGCCCACTGCCTAGCATACCCAGCCTCTCCCCTCACCCAAGCTCATCGTCCGATTCTTTCGATTCTTCGCGACCAAACTCCCAAGGGAGCAGCGCGACTTCTCGATCGGTCTCACCCTCGCCCTCATCAATTCCGAAAAGCGTCCCCGTGATAGACAATGAGGAGTCGGTTGACCTTCCTGCCTTGCCCTCGAATCCACCACTGCCGGAGAACACCTTAGCAAGCCAATCACATCGTCAGAACGACCCCCCAAGATCCGTACCACCAGCCTCGGCTGTAGGCCCTAGGACAAAACATGAAGGCTCATGGCTTTCTCGCCTCAAATCTCTCATTCCTAGAAAGAGCTGGTTTGGAAATGCCCTGGGTATCATGAGTCTCGGGCTTACATTGATTGGGATGATCATCTTTGGAGAACGGACATACAAACTTGCCGTCTGGTCGGCTTGGAACGATGCACTCGACACCTGTGGTCAGCTGAACTCGGTAAGCGGCTCCATTCTACCTACGATCCGCTCCACATGACCGTTTCTCACGCTTCTGTAGACTGGAATTACACTCGGATCGAACTGCAAAAAGCTCCTGTCGAATAATACGGCTGATGTGACTTTCCCGCCATATAGCCACTGGAAACGGGCTTTAAAAGTAGCACTACCAGTGGGCTCAAGCCCTTTGAAGGACAGCTTCACGAAGTTCTCTACTCTCCAAATCAGAGGGCTTGGAGACGACGCAGTCAATTTGAGCTTCTCAAATTTTTCGTCCGTAGCGATTGTACTCGCTTCCACTGTCATCATGGGAGGTCTGTCACTCATCGTCTTCCGCCGCTACTGGAGAACCGAGGAGGTCTTCACAAGTCCAGTAAGGTCCGATTGGCAATTTACAAGACATCATCAAGATGGTCCGGAAACAGTCAGTGGGGAAGGTTATCGTATAATTAGGCGCAACCCAGAAGACGACCACCCCCTTGGGCAGCTACGGCAACGAATCCGAAACTCGCAACCTAATGCGGTAGAGAATCCAACAGGCGAGCCTACTTGGCAGCCTCACAACACCTCCGCGGACACTCTCGTCGGTCTCTGGAAGGATACTAAATGGGGCACCTCTAAAGTGTCACTGACCAACGATACATCCGATGAGAAACATGAGAACCTCATTGAGCTGGAGACGGAAGGGCCCAATAAGACGTTTTTCGATCCCGGGACAGGAGAGTTCATACATCTCACACCATGGAAAAGCACTGGCGGTGAAGAAATTCATGGGCTCAAACCGGATGGCAAAGGCAGTACCAAACGTGCTCTTGCTCAAATGACTCTGGGAGGTACTGGCTGGGCAGGTGGCAAAAACATCGACGACCAGCTGGCGGAGGAGCTACAAGCGTATAGTAAAGGTGTAGAAAAGAAGGATTCGGAATCACACAAAGCTGGGGATTGTATCACTGGGCATATGGTAAACGAAGTTCCGTCTGGAAAGCACACGATGGTCTGAGGCTCCTTAGTCTTGTGCGGCAAAGGAAATACTGCTGACCGTGGACTCGAGGATTCCAACGCTGCCGCGAACGAGGACGACACAGAGGATGCCGATCCTAAAGTAGTGGCATTCCTACTACGGAAGCCTTGGTATGCTGGTACAAAACATGATATTGATATTGATATTGACGTGGATGCGGATGCGGATGCGGATGCGGATGCGGACTCAAACGTTGAAGATGCAGGGCCAGAAATAAACTCCGCTTCGGCATCGAATTCGGAAACGGAGCAAGAAGATGTCGGTTTCTGGATCCCACAACCCATGCGAGACGGAAGAATGCTTTATCGCAACACGCTCACCGGTGTCTCGAGGTCGGAACTTCCGCCAAATAATTTCAAGTTGGCGAACCCAACCCCAGATTGGGAGACAAAAGCTATGGATTCTTCCGAACTCCCATACGCAGATCGCGAATATATCGCGAGGGATTTCTTCAAAATTTTGGCTCGCGAGCTCGCTCACATCGATGACGACGAAGGGGGCGATGCTGATGCCACATTAGCGAAGCTTGAAGGGAAGTATTCCAAAAGCCAGGCCGGCCCTTCAGAAGAACAAAATGTGAAAAGAACTAGTGTTGAACAGCAATGGCAAGCGCTATTGTTGGAGGCGGAAAGGAAGAAAGCAGACAGACTTTACTACAGACGACCCAGCAGCATCTTTAACGACGACGAAAGCATTATTTCAAGCAGTGCCACGAGTGACGAGGAAGCCGCAGGCATGGATGCCGAAGAGCAAAACTTCGACCAAGGTTGGGATTGAAGCAGGAATTGAAGCAAAGAGAGACAGATGGCAAACATTTCGATCTGTTGGCAGATTCTTTGAGAGACAGGTAACAACTCCTTTCAAAGAAGCCTTTGAACGCAGAGCTCTGAAAGCCGGCGCGGATCGAACTCAAGACCGTGATCGACAGCTTAACCCAGGCATCTATGACTCTTCCTTGGCTACAGCGATCTATTCCGATCAATCTGTCGACGACTACCTCAAGTCTGTGGTCGACTACATCAACGGTTTGTAAATAGTTGCCCAAGCTGCTGAGGTAGCCGTTCATGCCTTGATCAGGGCAGACGATGTGGCGGTGGGAAGACAGCAGCTGAGCTGCGAATTGGCGAAAGTGCGAGGTACTTGAAATCACTGGGTATCACACAAGAGGTGTGTGTGTTCGGCCCCAGAGAAGCGTGTAAGGCTTGACTTGAGAGGATTCCTCAATGAGATCCTTGCGGTATGCCGCATAGGGGTGTGGATTGGACGGTCAAAATGCCAGCTGGTATCGTTAGACTCGCTGATAATTTTGTAGAGGAAGTGAATGGTGGATGGCTGCTGTACTAGCCGGCGGTAACATACTGTGAAAAGTACAGGGTGGGTATGTAGTGGATGATCGAGGCGAATTGAATGAGTCAGTCCATTGCTGCCGCCAAGTCGCACCACCAAATCTGACCACCAAATCGGATCATCAAACTGCTCATCCTGGAGCAAAGCGCTCAATGTATATATCAACCTAGTGTATACTAAGATCACAGAAGCGCCCCTCCTCGTTCAGCGTCACCTAGTCTCATGCTTTTGTTCGATTGCCAATAAAAGTCACAAAAGACGGTCCCTCGAGAAACAGATCGCTGTGACCGACACAGATTTCATTGCCAAACCACCCGTTGTCAGATTCTCAGTGAAGTCTAGAGAAAGACCATCTCGAGGTCGAAGTGTACAGACCGTCCGGGCTCGGAGTGGGTACTATATCTGACACGCCTTCTTGCTCATCACCTATGTATGTCAGTACAGTTGCTGTCGGGGCGCCAGCTTGGCAAAAGACGGCATTAAGAGCACAGCCGTAGGCAGTCGAGGGCAGCGATGTACTGCTGCCAATTCACGCTCATTCGTACAACTTTGTTCCTCTACAAAGCGATGATATCGTTTCCACCGCTACAGCAGTTCCAGCTGAACTTATACAGTCAGTAACCGAGTTTCTCTTCGACCGAAGCCGCACAACGGAGACGGCCTTGACACGACTCAGACTTTTCAAGAGCCAAAAGCTGAGATGATGTAGGAATCCCGTGTTTTCAGAGGAGGAGGCAAATATGCCTTTCCCCTCGGCTGTACGTTCTTCTTTGGTATGCAATCGAGGTCAGTCCTTATCGGGCGAATGCTGGAAGTAATCGACTGCGAAACTTCAGGAGCGTGTCACGAGCGCCATTCAATGTTGCCGGGATGGGCAATGCAGCATACCCACCGGATTTCTCGCCACCGCCAGACTAAAACTTGATCTTTGCGTCACCGATTGTTTCGTTGCATCCTCAGGGCGAGAAACTGACGGGTTGGGGTCAGGATAAGAATTTTGTTTTGAGGAAAGCAGATGCGACGCTGACGGAATGCGCTGTTAGACCCACCATTGATACAATGGGTTGTGTCAAAGGGTTGTTGAATTGCACATCTGATGACCTGACAATTTTGAAAGACCCTTGGGCGGTAAATTTCATGGCTGATTCGCTGTCATCAGCAATGAGTTCTCGCATTCGTGCATGCATCACTTTTTTTTTCTTTTTTCTTTTGGCAAAAAGCGTGGGGAAGGGCGGAGGAAATTGGCCTAGGACAGCTCAACCTGTTTGTTGCAAGAGGTTTCTTCCTCTCTAGTCATATGTCAATCTTTCACGTAATGGGCCACGCACGCGATGCCCCCCAGTACGAGCAAACTTGGGAAAGGACCTAGCGCTGATACGAAGTCAAAACCACGAAAGATTCCCCACTTCCACAGACCAAAACCCCCTTCATTTTCTCGTGCCATCTGCTCTAAATCCGGCAATACCGCCAATCGCTGTGTTTGAGCGACGCGCATATTATTTGGACACGGCAAACTCATATCACCCCGTGAAGTCGGGGATCATGCTAGCGCGAAGCTGAAAGATAACAATGGTACGACGTTGTACGTGTAGCCTCCTGAACCACCTACCTCCTGTCGAGATGCCACACACCAACCCTCCTTTCGACGCATTACTATAGGATCAAACAGCAATGGCCTGATCGGACTCATGCTACCGCTCGAGATACCTTTATCTAATTTGACTTGACTTGACTTGACTTGACTTGATTTCACAGAAACCGGAATGCTACTGGCCTCCTGGGAGCGGAGAGAGAGGGGGGGTTGGCGGAAAAGGTGGCGGATATACATACATACATACATACGTACACGCCAGCCTTCCTCTCCACTGCTCAAATTCCTACGGCATCTATATCCTAGATCTGCGCGTGGTTCTCGAGCCCATTGGACGTGGCGCTTCATCGACGAAGCAAACCTTGGGAGGCCTCAACAGTCATGGGTTTCGTTTCCATAATCTTTCCCTTTGTCCCTTTCTTTCACCGACATGCCAGACGCCGATCTACCCTGATTCAGGGTAATGAATCAAAGTTTAGGAGGGGCCTTCAGGAGCCAGGGGTGGGAGAATGGAAGGAAATTAACAGCATGGTGTGAAGTCAAATGTAATCACCGTATCATTTCTTCAATTGAGGACCCAGAATGTCACTTCACATTGCAGAACGCGTCAAGTGAAGCATTTCTATCCAATTTCGTAGGCGAATTCAAATGAACATGGCCAAAATTCACCGCAAGCTTCTCGTCTTGAAAAGCAGCAGCTTCACATCTTTTTACCACTTCGAGCCACCTTGAAAAAGCATTCAAGTCAGACGACACCTCTGCTACACATCTACCCCCAAAACCCCACATACCACCGCAACCTCACCCTCTCACAACGTCCTCAACCCACCACAGACCCTCAGACCCCTCACAACAAGCCACAATGGCCGCCAGCTCCACCACCACCCCCGCCCTCTTCCGCTTCAGCATCCACAACACCACCACCACCACCCACCTCTCCCACACGCACCCGGTCCCCCTCTTCCTCTGCCAACCCGCCTCCTCCCAACCCGCCTCCTCCGCCCTCACCTCCGCCTTCATCGACGTCCTCTCCCTCATCACAGCCCAACACCACGACGAATGCATGCACGCCCTCACCAGCTCCCCCTGCCTCGCCTGCTCGTCCCCATCAACCGACTGCCTGAAATCCCCCACTTCCTTCCTCAACCTCGTCGAGCCGCTCGTCGTCGTCAACGTCTACCCCGTCTGCGCCGACGCCATGTGCGCGTCCAAGGTCCGCGGGCAGTTGCTTAGACTTCAGACAAGGGGGGTTCAGGCGGCTAGGGTGGATGAGGCGAACATTTATGGCAAGATGATGTGTCAGGTGTGCGGCGCGGGGGATGCGAAGAGGTGTGCTGGGTGTGGGACCGTGGGGTATTGTAGTAAGGAGTGTCAGAGGGAGGGGTGGAAGGCGCATAAAAGGGATTGTGGGAGAAGACATAAGGGGGAGGCCAAGGCGGTCAACTTGCCGTATGAGACGATTTGAGGTGCAGCGGGCGCTGCGGGGTTAGATTGACTTGTGTGGCTTGGATAGGATGCGATGGTGCTACGACGGGAGAGGTGGTCGGTCTCAGCATGGGCTGATGGATTGCCGTGCTCCAGGCCGGTTCGTCCTAATGAAAGCGTGGCTTCTACAGCTGATGAGGGAAAGGGTTCTTTGAGGGCATGAGCTCCGATTGCGTCTACTTCCTCAGGCTGAATGAGAACGTAGAATGAGCTTGCATAAGTACACATAGATACGAACGGCATTATCTCGGAGAGCTCTGAACCCTTGCCCCTTTCTTTGAATTAATTAGAAGGACTGGCGAGATCACGAATTTACCACTGCCGTCACTGTAGCGATGTTCAGGGCATCTACGACACTACCTAGACTAATCAATCACAGTACTTTGATTCGCCGTGTTCGATGCCCCCCACTGCGAGGAAATGAGATCCATCTCCAGCCCAAACACCAAATATTTTCCTTTTTTTGCGGCACTTAAAGCAGCCTTCATGAACCCTTGGAGATGCTATCGTCGACTGTCTTACCAAATGAGTAGTGCAACAACTGAAACACGTCCGACGCGTTGAACAAAAAACACCCCGGGAAGAAGACTCTTGGGGGCCCTCGTTAACCACTGAGCAAATCAATATGTACTCAGAGAAGAGATGAGCCCGGGCAGTCAGTGACGAAGCACAGATTGATTGCATCGTGGAAGCTACGGCTTTGAGTGTCCTTTGGCAGATGAGGAAGTGTCACGCAGATATGAGTATTGAAATTGTTGCTGATGAACTCGAGGGCGAATGGAATGTGGGGTTATACATGTATGTGGCTATCGATGTTTTGCAGCGCTTTTAATGCGTGCAGCGGGTAAAGAGATTATCGGTCCTTGTTGAAGCGAATAATGTTCTGGCTTGAAAATGCCGGCCAAGACTCGATTCTTCTGTCGGCATCCTTTGTTTAAGGCATTGAGGAGTCATTTCATAAAGCGTTTCACCATTGACCCGGGATTGCATCATTCGTGTGTTTGTGAGGTGTGCACTCAACTCAACTTCCAACTTCTCAGTTGCGTGTCTTCACGTCTGAAGGATATGCAGGATCTGACAAATGGGCCTGACCGTTTGTGTCTTTTAAGTCTGAAGTATTTGAAGTGCAGGGTGGATCTGCCGCTCAGAGCTTTTGAGAAATGGGATGCATTGTGCGGAATTGTTGCCTCAGTTCTCAGACGTGCCCTAAGCCCTATTTGGTTAGCTCCCAGTTTTAGGGTTAAGGTTCTAGTTGAAAGTTGAGCTAAGCTCGATCAGATTTAGTTTGTATCATTTCCGCGTTCAGTTCCCACCCTCCTGCCGGCTAAATATCGTTTATGACCTAAAGTAGTATAGTGTGACATTAAAATCTTAATGGAACGCTTAATCTGGGCACTAACCAGGAGGGGTAAAGACATGGCTGAGAACTGAGGCATTGGGGTAAGTGGGGGGCTCGGGAAGATCGCGGGACTTGGTAAAAGCCGGTAATTCCGAGCCAAGCCGCTAAAGTAACCGCTAGATCCAATTCATGCCAAGCCAATCTAGGAGTACTCCAATTTTCCCTGAGCCTACTTTTTGCCAGTTTCACGGTCCCTTTCAAGTGTCCTGTTGATCTACTGTACCAATATCATAGATGAATTGGCAATTGATACTGTCAAAGCGCTTGGAACTGCTTCGCTTTGTCAAGTCAAATCACAGTGAGCATCTTCCTTTGAATGGTGTGGTCGGGACTTCATCAGACTAAAAACGATTCATATCAACCTTCTGAGCCGACAACAAGTCAAAGAGTTATCAGGATGACCAAAGACCCTCTTGATAAGTGGCTGGATGCACTGCATTTCGAGAATTACCGCCTTCAGTTCAAGCCCAACCAAACCCACGCTGCGATACTCAAAGCACAAATCCGAGAATTAGAATCTCAACCGGTAGCTGATATTGCCGGTAACGATCTTGTTGCAACACTCCATCATTTAAAACAATTGAAGAAGGACCTCGCTTCGGTCCAACAGCTGATTGACCTGGCGAAACAGCTCCGCAAGTTAAGAGAGCAGATGCGTGAAAAAGGCTTCCTCCTGTACAGTCAAAGTGACGCCGACGAAGTCCTCAATGGCTTTCACGCCTGGTTTGAAAAGACCAAGATTGAGCAGAGAGAAAGACAATGGCGGAATCTCGCTTCTTTGAGGCAGTTCTGGCCTGAGGCTGATGGGCCAAGGAGGAGACGGATGGTGGAACTGTTTGCGACGTATAGTAGGAGACGCCTGATGTGGGGTACTTTGAATTTGAAAATTGGTGCTCCTCTGAGGATCGGCAGGTGGGTGAGTAGGATGTATAAGGGGTATTGACGATTGGGAGCAGACCTTTCAGGCAGTCGGCCAGGGTCAGTGGCTGAAGATGGCAGCTGATTACCTCGCAAAGTCACCGGACCTTGCACTGGAGAGAAGAACATTGTCTGTCGATGACTTTGTCAGAGGTCAAGTCAATGCCTAAGCGAAGTGGAAGGTTCGGATCTTAATTTACGCTTCAGTCACATACACAGCGAAGTGGTTGTAGGGATCGTTTTCCTTGCACACGTACAACATACGGGTTTCTTCAACATGCCCTCCACAAGAGTCTCCAGCACTAGCGCAACCGCCTTTTGAGCGCTACGCATGGAGAAGCTAGCTTTGGAATCTCATTACACGACCCGAACATCCGATCACGCGCATCCTAGAGCGGCTCTACCCTAAACCACAGGATGTATCTAAACATCTCATCTCGTTCGCTGAAAGAACCTACCCCAGCTTCATGCATCATCATCCGGCCTTCGTACTGGTCATTCTGTTCTGGCCGATTTTCCACGCTCTTAATGCAGATGCGCTACCCTTAGCCCCTCAAGGATCTATCATTACAGTTTTCAACCGAACTGAATCTTTATCGACCCCGAATCTCTCAGTCTCTGAAAGTCTTCTCAACGGATCTCTAGCGCCTTCACAGAACTTCATATCGTACCGAATCCCTCACTCGCCCGTCACCCTCCTATTCCACAGCTTCGGTCCTACGATTCCTGTCAATGAATTACTCTCTGCCGTTGCCTTCGCTGTAGGCATTGCTTTCACCCACATCAGCCACGGCCAAGGAAGGACACCCATCGCCCATGGTTTCTTCATGTTCACACACGAATTCTTGAATCACGACGAGATCGGATTGACCATTGGCGATTTTCGGGAGATTGGCCGATCAATGACTTACGACATCCTGTGCGATGTGCTGAGGGGGATTGGCGAGTTTACGTTGCTGCAGGGGCAGAAGACTCGGGAGGTGGAGTTTGAGGTGGAAATTGAAGACGTTGGATATGTGGGGACTGGACACGTCGACTTCAAGCCGGTCGCAACACCGACGTCTAGCGTCGCATAATTCGGTATACGATCTTCTCTTGAGTTCCGGCTGCATCTTCCAGGTCGCAGTACCTTTTGCACATTTCTTCTTCTCGCTTATGTTGCAGATACTCTGAAGTGGTTTCAATCTTTTGGTCTTGGAGGATAAGGACGTTCTGTAGCACCATGATGCGAAAGGGGCTTAGAATGGGACTCTGGGTGTCCATAGTCAATGTGGCGGTCAAGCTTAGAGTCTTCAATCTTCCTACCTATGCAGGCGAACTTTTACTCTCCATAAAGCTACTTGGACGCAATTGGTGGATTTCCAACTTGACTGGATAAGTCGTGATCTTCATTTTACAAATTTACATCCAATAGGTCCCAGAGTCAATCAGCGATCGTCCGGATCCGAGACAAGTTCTGGCCCTTTGACAGTAGGACTCAACATTCTCCTTTTTCTTGTTTTTTTTTCTCGAAACGAGCGAAGCATAAGGATGCCAATCAAATGCCGCACGATGATCATTACAGCTTAGAATGGCAAAGCTTCAAACGACGCACCTACCTACTTACGTGTGCCAAAAAAAAAGGTGATATATTTTTTGGCATGTACGACTGGTCCACCGCCCACCCACCTACCTACCTCTCTTTGTATGAATGATATCGATCTTCAACCCAGAGCAGAAGCCTTTGGAATTCCTGAAATTCAATCTCCACAGCAGAACAAATCGAACTCTCACAGATCGCCCTTCATGACCGATCGACCGACTCCGCCAGCCAGCCAGCCAGCCCGCCCGTCATATAGGCTTCGTTCGATCTGTGGACTGCTTCTGAGCCTGCCTCCCTCAAGCGACTTGCTTCCTGAATCTTTCCTTCCTTTTTTCCTTTCTTTTTTTCTTTCTTTCTTTCTTTTTCCCTTTTTTCCTTTTTTCCTTTTTTTTCTTTTCTTTTCTTTTTTTTCTTTTCTTTCTTTTCTTTTCTTTTTTCCTTTTCTTTCTTTTCTTCCTTTTCTTTCTTTTCTTCCTTTTTTCCCTTTTTTTTCTTTTCTTCCTTTTCTTCCTTTTCTTTTTTTCTTTTGTTCCTTTCCTTTCTTTCTTTCGGGTCTCTTTTCTCACAGACAGACAGACAGACAGCTTCTTCTTTTTGGGGCCTTTTTGGGACGATTAGAGAGGCTCAATCTTCAACCGAGATATCCTACGTGAAAGGAGACACGCTTTCTTTCTTCTCTGGTTGTGTTTTTCACAAAAGTCGATTATTACGAGTACTCGTACAGAGGCGAATAAACCGAAATTCCTCGACGGACGGCCCAAGCGAGCGCAATCAGTCCCCCGGGTTAATTTAGGGCGTCAGCGTATCACGATTGGAAGAATTGTTTTTTGGGTGGTGATGCGAGGGAGAGCGAGTTCGGTGTAGGCTTCCAAGAAGCAAAAGCGGAAAATTGAGATTTGATTGATTTGATTGATGGATGGGTGGATGGATATATATCGCAGGTCGTTATCTATCATCAAACATGGGGGCGTGATTCAAACTACATACATACAAATCAGATGTGTGGGCAGTGGGACCGGTCGCGGAAATGGCGCTTTTGGGTTTTTTTTGGCAACACGCTAAGTAAAGTAAGTCATGAAAACTCGGCACTCTTGCTCCGTTTTTTCCGACGATGATGACAAATGATTTTCCTTGCATTCTCGCACTTTCGGCCTCGGTGGTTTAAGGTACCGTACTTACTTTACCTTACTTTACTATTACCTTCTTTAGCGCCAAGCGAATCGATACTGTAAACACTTTTGTATGGTATATATAGACTAAAGAGCAATCCATGCCACTCACTCACTCACTCTCAGAACGCGTCTATATCGCCGTTTCTTCCCATTGAGACAATCCCTGGTATTTCACGAGCTCGATATAGAAGAAGAAGAAGAACGAAGACCCTATTCCCCAGCGGCAAGTAATTCAAACACCCTTGCCAACCCAACCCAGCAATGGATCCCACCGTCATCGCAGCCGTCGAGGAGAAATTCTCCGCCTTCGATATCCACACCGCCACCTACCAACACGTCCATCACGCCCACGCCATCACGGCCGACATCCTCGTCCCGAAAGCCATCAGGCCGGGCAAATGTCCCGTCATCGTCAGCTTCCATGGCGGCTACCTCGTCCGTGCATATCCCCCCTTTTTCATCACCTTGCGCAGACTCTCACTTCCCCCACTCCAACTCCCGACTGACTGACTGACTGACTGACTGACACTGACTGACAAAATAGATCACCGGCGCCAGCCTCTTCCCGGGCCATTTCCTGCCCTGGATCCTGGATCTCGCCCTCGAGCATTCGGCCGTGCTCGTGAGGCCGAATTATCGGAAACTGCCCGAGTCGACGGGACGGGAGATCCTCGAGGGTCTGGCGCGGTTTTGGACTTGGTTCCGGGGGGGACTGGGGGCGGCGGTGGAGGCGGCGACGGCGGGGGTGGTTGAAGCGGATGAGGCGAGGACTTTGCTGATTGGGCATAGCGCGGGTATGTCTGGTTTTTTGGTGGTGGCGTTTTCGATGAGGATGATGCGTTGGGGCTCGTCGTTTGCTGGGACTGACTTTGACGATTGTAGGAGCATACCTCGCCGTCCAATCCGCCATCACCCAGCCCGAAGGGACTTTCAAGGCTATCATCGCTGGCTACGGTATGCTCGACATGAAATCCCCCTGGTTCACCACCCACTTTGAGAAACACCCCCTCGGGCGGCCCATGCTTCCCCCTTCCTTCGTCGACGACCATCTCGCATCCATGAAACCCGGCGAAACCATCTCGACCGTCACGCCACCCCTCCGCGTCGACCTCGCGCTCGCGACGGTCCAGTACGGCCGATACCCGGAGATGCTGGGGAGCGACAAGGCGGTGTATCCGATGGAGATGCTCGAGACCGTGAAGAGCTTTCCGCCTTTCTTCATCTATCATGGCAAGGATGACTCGGCGGTCGAGGTGAGGCAGACGGAGGCCTTTGTGGAGAGGTTCGCCAGCGTGCTGCCGGGGGGGAAACTGCTGGTTCGGTATGAGCGCGGCGATCATGGGTTCGATGCCCCGGTCGGGCTTGGGGCGCCGTGGTTGAGGGAGGGGTTGGATTTTGTGGGGGGGGAGTGGTTGGGTTGATGGAGATATAACGTCCTGTTGAAAAACGTGCAAAAGACGGTTACTCTGACTGCACCCCAAATAGGCAGCTTGTGTATTGCGGGGTGCTCCATCGTGTTCAAGTCCTCCCTGGCAATATCAAACGTCGATCCTCCTCTTTACAACTCTTCCTCAAAATCTCTAAACATTATGCAGGACCCCCTGCCCCCCCCTCCCCATCACGCCGTTCGTTTTTCCCGCACATCGAATCAGCAGCTTTAACCTAACCCCGCGGAAAATCCACAGTCTCCCGAAAACCCCCCCCCCCCTCATATCTCCCATAGCATGTCACCCCCGTCACCCCTTCCAGCAAGACTCAACCCCCATCGCGTCTACCAAAAACTGCGTGCTGTCAGCATCATGGTCTTTCTTTCTTCAATGAGTCGACATTGTCGGTGCTGTCGTTGGTTGGTTGGTCAAGGAATAGATAGATATCAATCAAATCGCAGCCAGCAGTACTGTCAGTATTTCCGCGGAAAATCGCCCCTGTCGAAGAAGTGGGATGGATATTGTCATAGACAATTACACACATAAATCCTCCCCCCCGCGGCGAGGGGGCGGGCGGACAACTTGATCGCAGCGAGCTGTCGATCGCTAATGTTGTACCCCATCTATCTCGATTTCTGCCTCCGCTCTGGATATTTCAACCTCGTTAATCTATCTTGTTGATTGGATTGGATGATGCTTTTTCTTTCCGATCGATCGTGACTACTGCCCGTTTCCAGCGGTGCTCGAGTCCAATTCTTCTCTTCTCTTCTCGTCTTGATGGTGTGTTGATAGGAACTATCAAATTGTAGAAACATTGCGGTCGCGTGGTTTCTTTTTGGACGAAGGCTGGGGTGATGAGGGGTGGTTGGATACGGGTGACG
>WOGZ01000559.1:0-15223 GCA_009733775.1 Alectoria sarmentosa
TACGATTTACGAATTCTATGTAAAGTTGCGCTTATTTAAAAATATATAAAAAATGTGTTCAATCTTTTATGATCGATTTCTCGCAACTTTTAAAGATTTATATTATACACTTATATGGTCATTATTATAGAATAAACTTATGCAATTTCAACGATATAATAATCTCGTAAATATGATAGAGAATTATGATGTTATTCAAAAAAGAAAATAATTCGTGAAATGAGCGAAGAGGTTTCTCGGAAGCCACTCTGCCGTCCCGAATAATAACATATTTGAATCAAATATATATCGATGTATATACATCCGAATTTCATAATTTTTACATTATTGAAAAGCGCATTTCGAGTTATATAACTCACAAAATTATGAAGAAATTATATTTTTAAGAGGGTAGGGGGCAAAAGATATAAGATTTCTACATACAAATTTTTGATGAGGGCGCTCGAGAGGCCTAAAGACGCTATTCTGACGCTATTTCAAAAGACGAAATCAAATAGAATTTATGATTGACTGCACATACAAATTTAAGATATTTTAGCTTAATTTTACATTATTCTTTTATATAATAGAGACAAGTTAGAGCTCATAAATTAAATTTATAATATTTAAAAACAAACGAAGACGAAACGGACTTAAGACTTAACGTCGATTAAACTTTTTTTTTTTTTTTTTCTCTCTTCGAGTTGAAATTTTAAATTTATAAACGCATTTAAATGTTAAATACATTAAAATTGTGAATTTATTAAATTTATAAACTTGATTCAAAATGCAAAAAATTGTTTTTTTGTTTTATTTTTAAAACTTTTTTTCTGAATTTTTTTTTTAGAAACTATTTTAAAAATTATTTTGAAATTAGATTTTTTTTTTCGAATCGAAATTCTAAATTTAATTATTTATTAAATTTATGCATTTTATACAAATTCAAAACGAATTGTGTTTTTTTTTAATTTTTAATTTTTTTTTCTTTTTTTAGATTTTTATTTTGAAACGTTTTTTTTTTAAATTTTTTTTTAAATTTTTTTTTTCTTTCTGATTCGAACCTTACGTTCTACGATCTACGATTATTAAGCGAGAAATTTACGATTTTGATTGATTTTACCGTTACACCATTTATGATCTACGAATTTTATATATGATTGCGCTTATTTAAAAATATATATAAAATGTGTCAAATCTTTCATAATCAGTTTTTCGCAACTTTCGAAGATTTATATTATATGTTTATATGATCATTATTATAGAATAGATTTATGCGATTTCAACGATATAACAATCTCGTAAATATGATAGAGGATTATAATGTTATTCAAAAAAGAAAATAATTCGTTGAATGAGAGCAGAGGTTTCCCGAAAGCCGCTCTGCCGTTCCGAATAATAACATATTTGAATTAAATATATATCGATATATATACATTCAAATTTCATGATTTTTATATTATTGGAAAGCTTAAAGCATGCTCTATGATGTGCGAAATTTTGAAGAAATTTTATCTTTAAGAAAATATGAGACAAAAGATGTAAAAATGAGCGCAGAGGTTTCCCGAAAGCCGCCCTGCGGTCCCGAATAATAACATATTTAAATTAAATATATATCGATATATATACATTCAAATTTCATAATTTTAACATCATTGAAAAACGCATATCAAGTTATATAATTTACGAAATTATGAGAAAATTATATCTTTAAGAGGGTAAGAGGCAAAAGATGTAAGATTTTTACATAAAGATTTTTGATGAGAACGCTCGAAAGGCCTAAAGACGTTATGTTGACGTTATTTCAAAAGACGAAATCAGATAGAATTTATGATTGGCTGCATATACAAATTTAAAGTATTTTAGTTCAGCCTTACACTATTTCTTTATATAATAAAGATAAATGTTTTTATTAAAACACGTTAAATTTAATATAAAAATGTTAAAAAAATGTAATATTAAAGAAAAGTTAGTTTTATTAAAAATATAAAATACGCTCGTAATATATACGACTCGTTAAAGAGATTTATTTATATATTTATCGAATATTTAAATATCACGTATAACGCGAGAGTATAAAATTATATTCGTTTTTATTAAAATCTCGAAATTTATTTTTAATTAAGTTAATACGTTTTCGCAAATAATGTTTACATTAATATAAAGTATTTAATTTCGTTATATAAAGTTTCGTATACGAAACGAAAAAAAGTTCGTAAATTTAATAAAAGACTTTTTAACGTTAAAATAAATATCGAATATATATTTAATATTTTTAAAAAAAGATAAAAGAGTTTAATAAAATTAATATTAATATTAAATAATAACAAATAATACGAATTTATTTACATATAAATCATCGTTTACGTTATTCTTTATAACATATTTATAATTTTCGACGATATTTAAATTAAAAAAGAAAAAGATAAGTTAAAAAAAACGACGAAAAATATAATATAATAATTTTTAAATTTTACGCTTCGATAGCGACGTAAAAGTTATAATAAAAGAAAAGTTACAAAAATTATAATATTTAATAAAAATAAATTATTAATTTATACATAATAAAAGAATAAAATATTAATAAAAATGCGAGCGCAAAAATCGAAATTTAAGATTTTGTGAAATAAAAGTTTCGGATTTTTTTTTAACGATTAACTTTAATGCGTAATTTTTAAGTGCGTAAAGTTTATAAAATACATTCATTTTCGATAAAAAACTTACGATGTTTTTTATTAAAACGTTTTTATATTAGCGAAGAAGCGATTTCTTCTCCGCGTCGCATTTTTCTTCGCTTATACTTTTTAAAAAAAAAATAAAAAAATAAAAATTTGTAAAATAAAAGTTTCGAAAAAATACACGTACTTTTAACGATTAATTTTAATGCGCAACTTTTAAGTGTGTAAAGTTTATAAAATATACTTATTTTCGATAAAAAACTCGCGATATTTTTTATCGAAATATGCTCGTATCAGCGAAAAAACCGATTTCTTTTTCGCGCCGCATTTTTCTTCGTTTATGTTTTTGAAAAAAAATTAAAAGTTTAAATATGATATAATTAAAGTACTTTAATATATATAAAAATAATAACGTAAAACGAAAACGATATATAATATAAAAAAATATATAAATAAATTTAAATAAAGCGTTTAATATATTATCGATTTTAATATTTTTTATATAAATCGAACTTGATAATTTAATTTTATATCGAATTCGTTATATATTTTATAATTTCGTAATCGCTATTATCGTTTTATTATTTTTATTTTAAAACGCATTAATTTTTCTTTACTTTCGTTACTTTTTCTTCGCTTTTATTAATTAAAATTTGAAAATTCATTATTTAAATAATATAATAATGCTTTTATCATTATTTTTTAAGTGCGAATTTTTTTTATCGTTTTTTTTTTATTTTCATATAAGCGTTTTTTATTTTAAATTATTCGAATATAAATTTCGTTATAATAAAACGTTTTTTTAAATAACTTTCAACGATTACGTCGAAATTTATCGTTAAATTCGTTTTCGAGAATTTCTGCGATCGATTTTTTGCTTTTACTTCGAATCTTTAATATAATTTTTTTTATTTTCTCTTTAAAAAATTGTTTAATAAATTTAATAAATTTTGCGAAATTTTGTTTTATAATTTTTATCGAAATTGTTTTAACTCGATTTAAGACGAGAGTTTTAAATGTTTAAAATTACGATTTAATTTTCGAAACATTATCAAATTATAAAAAGTCTTTATTTAACAATAAAATAATAATAATCGTAATTAAAACTTTCGTTATTTTCTTCTTAATCGCAATAATATGCGAGTGTATTATATATTAAAACTTTATATTAAACGTCTTTTTTTTCTTTTTAATCTCATTTTTATATATAAATATCGCGTTTTCTTTTTAATTATTTAACGATCTTTTATTCGCATTATTTTTAATTTTAATTTTATTATTATTATTATTATTTATTATTATAATTATCGAAATTTATATTTTTTATAATTAATTTATCGCGACGAAATAATTAATCGAATTCGATAATAATAAGAGAATTAACGTCGAAATAATTATAAAAAACGCTTTTAAACTCGTAAAATTATAAACGTTTTTTGTGTCACGATACGTTAAGACTTTTATTAACGTAACTTAATATCGCATATATTTATCTTGCAAACAAATAAATCTTTAATATATATTATATACATATTATAAATATACGATTTAAATTTTATTTTTTAACATTTTATATACATTTTCATTTATTATAATATTATAAAAATCGTTTAAATCGTATTTTTTATAAACTTTAACATCGATATTTTAATTAAATTCTTCAATTTTCATTTTTATGTTTTTATATTTTTTTATTATATTATTTATTTTATCAGCGATTTTCTTTTTCGCTATTATATTTTTATTAACGAAATTAATCTCTTAACGCATTTTTTTTAGCGACTTTTATATACACATTTATAATAATATTTTATAATTCGCTGCGTTATCGACATTATTGCGTTTACAAAATCATTTTATTATAAATTTTATATTTTATTTTATTTATTTAATGAGCATAGCGCGAGGTTTTTTGAAAACGAAATTATTTTTAATAACTTTCGTTTATGATATTGTAACGACGTAAAGATCGTATATAAAATAAAAGAAAAAATATAAGTTTATAAAAAGTCGTCGCAGCATTAAATTATAATGCGTTAATAGAAAAAATATATACGATTTTAAGTTTACATAAATACGTTATAAAATATAAGAAATTTTTCACAAATTGTAATTTTAATAATTATTCAATTATTTGAATATTATTTTGAAATAGCGTTTAAATGAATTGTGTTTTCGTGATTGCGGAATCAAATAAGCGATTTGTTATTAACAATTAATAACAAATCGCTTATTTGATTTCGCTTTACGAAAATATAATAAAAAAAAGTAATTTAAAACTTTTTAATAAAATTACGAAGAGGGTTTTAACATAATTTTTTATAATAAATTTTATAACGTATATTAACTCTTAGCAAAATAATAAATGCTTTATTTACTTTTAAAAAAAATCGCTTTCGTAATATATATTAATTATATTTTCAAATTTCAATAAATTTTTAAATTTAAAGATCGTGAAAATATTATTAATGATTATATTATATTTTATAAATATAAAATTCGCGCATATTAATTCATTATTCTTTTTTCTTTTATTATTTACTTTATTAACTTTTATATTAAATTCGTAAATCGTTATCTTTAAAAAGACTTTAATTAAATCGTTTAAATTCGAAGTTAGAAATATAATAATGTAAATATAACTTATCGTGTTTAAATCTCGAATCGAAGATTTAACGCTCGTACACGTAAAAATGCTTTTACGAGATTTTTATATTAAGAGATTTTCATTAACGCGCTCGTATATTTAAAAATGCTTTTAACAAATTCGTTTCTTCAACAAATTGTTAATAGAATTTTCATTTTATAAAATTTGTTATACACGAATATTTTTATATTTTTAATACTTTAATATCTTATTTATAATACATCGTTATTGCGAAAGATTTACGTAAGATATAAATCGTGATAGCATTGTTAATTTATAAAGTTTATTTATATAGTGAGTTATAAAAGATGCTATTAAAATATAAAGTAAAACACTTAATTATATTGCTTTAAAAATATTACGAAAAAAAAAGCGATTTATATATAAACGCATTAAATGTATATTAATACGCATATAATTATTAAAACTTAACGTTATATAATTCGAATTTCAATATTTCTTTTCGCTCGAATTTTTTTAAATTTGAATTTCGAATTATAAAAATGAAAATTAACGTTGAATAATAAAAGTGAACCGTAACGCCGAATTATAAAAAAAAAAAAAAAAAAAAAAAAAAAATTAACGTCGAATAGCAAAAGTAAATCGTAACGTTGAATTATAAACGTGAAACTATTTTATATTCTTTTATCACCTCTTATATTTCTTAAAACACTTAAATTTCAAAATACGAAATTCGAAATTCGCGATGTTTAAAATCGAATAAAAATAATAAAAATTCGAAAAAAATCAAAATTTGAAAACGATTATATCTTTTTAAACATATTCGTTACGATATTATATAAAAAAAAATTTACTTTTTAACGAAAAATCGTTTTTTGATAAATTTATTTTTAATTTATTTAATGTATATCAAAAATCGAGCGATATATGATCGATGAATATATATGAAAATAAATTTTTCGATTAAACGAAATATTTCAAATTATATATGCATATATGCGATCGATTATAAAACGTATAAAAATCATTTTAAGATATTAATGTTTAATAATAATAATTAATAAAATATATATAAATTGCGATTAATATATTACGATGATAATAATAACGCTTAAAAACATAAATATAATAATTATAATAACGTTTAAAAACACTTAAAAGCATTTAACGTTTATGTTATTAAAAAATTCTCATAAATAATTAAACAAATTTGACGATAACGATTTTTTAAATAATAATATTATTTTCAAATTTGAATCGCACGTAAATATAAACCTTTTAAATAAATGTTTATAAAGTTTATAATTATAAATATAATAACGACAAATTAACTTTAAATTAAATTTTAATAAATAAAAATTTGTTTATAAAAGACGTTAAGGTTAATAATTAAAATTTTGCGAATAAATTCGATCGATTATTCGAAATATGAAAATTAATGAAATCGCTTTTTTAACGATTAAATAATAATATTAAATTAATTTTACGAATGATAATTGTTTTTTTAAAACTAAATAATAATTATTTCTTTAAAATTATAATAATAGTTTTTTTAAAATTATAATAACGATTTTTTTAAAATTAACGCGAAAAATCATTTATAAGCGATGCTTTAATTCGATCAATTAACGAAATTTTTTAAATTTGTCTTTAAAAAGAGCTTTAATAAAATCGTCGATTATTTATTAATTAATAAAAACATATTTTAAAACGACATTTTCGACAATAATTTATTTTTATATACAATAATATTAAATGTTAATATACTTGATATAAGCATAAAATTAAAGGTTTTTAATTAACGTTATAATATTTTAATTATTATAATAAATTATCATTATTTAAAAACATTTAACGTTTAAATTAAATGAATTAAAAAATTCGCGCAATTAAATCGCTTTTTTAATAATTTGAATTTAATTAATATATTCGATTTCATAAATTGAAAACGTTATTATAAATTGTTATTTGAAGAATTAATTAATTATCGCATTATTTATATTAAAGACGTATTTAAAAATGAAACGTTGAATGTTTTAATTATTTATTTAATTAACGTCGATATAATTTGCGAGAAATTTAAAATCATCTCGAAATATAAATTATTAATTTTTTATATAATTAAAATATCGAAAAATGCGTTTAATTGCGCTTTAATGAAAAACATCAAAATTCGAATTGTATTAAAAAATTATTAAAATTGCGAAAACGATATTCGAACGCGTATTTAACATCGCATATATAAAAAAATCGACGATAAATCAATAAACGTAATGAAATTTTTCAATAATCACGAAATCATTGTTGATAATATAAAATTTATTATTAATAATAAGCGTTGAAATGATCGTTAATTCAATTATATTATAATTAATAAAAAACTTTTCGATATAAATTATTTATTTAAGACGCAAAATGCGATTAATATAATCTTTTATAATTATTATATTAAAATAATAAATGTATAAAGTTAAATTAATCATTTTAAACTTTTTATAAAGTTTATTTTTAATCGCTTAAATGTCGATTTTATCGAAATTTATAAACAAAATATTATTTATATAAATAACGACGATAATAATGTTATTAATAAATATCAAAAAATTAATAACGATAAATTCGAAATTTAATTCTTTAAAATATATAACGAAAATATTATATCAAATTCTCGAGAATTATTTTAAATCGTATAACGTTTTATAAACTTATAAATCTTGCTTTCTTTGTTTTTAATTTTAAATCTCATAAATTATATTATATAAATTATTTCTTCGACATCGTTATATAAAAAAACGATTTCAACATTCATTTATTCAAATTTTCAATTTAAAATTATCGCAAAAACGAAAATAACTTTATAATTCATAAATTTAATTATCGAAACGAAAATTTCGTTAAAATCGATTTCTTTTCGTTATTCGAAATTATAAATCATTTAATAAATCTTATATCAAACGATCTCGTCGACAAAATCTTTTTTAATTTTATAAATTCATTTACTTTTTAAAACACGCGCATTCAAAAATAAATTCATTAAAATTTAAATGTTATTAATAATAAAAAAATCGATCTCATTTTATATAATCATTTATTAATGCATTTTACGATAAAAATTCGTTATAACGTTTTTAAAATTTTAAAATTTATAAAATTTAATGAAAACGACTTTTATTAATAAATCGAGAAAATTCGAAATGAAATTTCGATATAATTTTATAATTTCGAACGATTTTATAATAAAAATAAATTCGAAAACTTTATTAATTATAAAACGAATAATAAATTTAATCGTCGATGTGAATGAAAATAAAAAAATCGCAATATCATCGTTGAATATATTAAACGATTATTCAATTGCAAATTTTAAATCAAATACATTTAAAACGATTTTTGACGAAACTCTTATTAAGATTAAAATGAAATTAAATAAATTATTAATCTTTTTTTTAACAATTATATATCTCTTTTAACGCTTCTTCTTTAAAATTATAAATAAAAAAATAAAAAAATAATTTTAATGCTCGATGTTTTCAACGAGTTTATATTTATTATAATAAACGTTAATTTATTCTTTAATAATAACGATATTCAATTCGAAAAAAATGAATTTAAAAAAAACGTTATCGATTTAATTAATATTAAAAATAATAATCATTTTATCGTTATTTAAAAGTATATAATAATTCTTATTTTGACATTTTAAAAAGCGCTTTTTAATAACGCGATTTTGATATTTTTTTTAATTAATATTGCGAAAAAAAATTTAATAATAATCGATTTGATTAATAATACGTAAATGAAATATATTAAAAGTTAATTCGATATTAATTTCGAATGAAATAACGTTATAATTAATAACGAATTAAATATTGCGAAAAATATTGATCGCTCGAACGAATTTTATTTAATATTTTTAAAACAATTTGTTTTTTTAAATATAACGTTTACTTTGCGTTAAATTATTATAAACGTACTTTACATTTTTTTTAAAACTAACTTCTCTTTAACATCATATTTCTTTAACACTACTCGATTGAGCTTAGCGTGATTTGACAGAAACATTTATTCTCATATAAATGTTTTCTTTTTATGTATATACTTTCTCTTCATTTAATTGTTTTATTCAATATACTCATATAATATAACTTTATGCTAATTTTAATATTACAATTAAATCACTTCATTCATTTCATTTATATCAATTAACGAATTCAAAGAATCGTATTGATAAGAGCTTTATCAAAATATAAAAATTATTAAAATATCGTATTCTTAAATTAAATCATCTACGATAATTGAAATTCGAATAATTCGTATCGAGATAACGATTCGTCTCGTTAATAATAACGAATATAAAAAAGATATTAAAACATTCGTTTAATTAACGAATCGAAAGAAATAATCACACATCACTTTTATATAACTTAAGTTAAAACAACATCGATCATATCGTTCAAAAGATCATCATCAGAGGTATTTAAATCTTTCACGATATCATTATCGAATAAAAAATTATCGTTTTATAACTTTCTAAAATTTTCTTTCTTCATTTCGCATTATCAAATTTTCTCGCACGAAATCGATGACGATATAATAAATATTTTTTGCATAAATGACGAAATTAAAAGGACGTTATTTAATTAATATATTGTTTTCACGAGAATTTAATAAATAAACAAATGATTAAATAACACTCTTTATTGTTTTTTATGTGCTAAAATTAAATTTCTTTATTATACGAAAATCATTAAACATATTAAATAAGAAATGTTAGCATTTTTCTTTATTATAATATTTTTTAACATTACATTTTCCGAAATATTTAAATTATTTTTCTTTTTTTTCTCTTTTATTTTCTTTTTTATTAATAATCTTTATTAAAATGAAAAAAATAAATTATATTCAAGGTTTTTTGAATAAAATCAAATCACGTCGTATCTTAATTATATTTAAAGATCTCGAAGATCTCTTTCAGCATTATAAATTAAATTTATAATACATCTTTATCAATGAGCAATTATTACATTAAACGAAAACTATATTTAAAAAATTTCTTAATATGCTAAATCAACTTCGTTTTAAACGAAACGATTTTCGCGAATTTTCATTTCATTTTCATAAAACTATTATCGATAAAGACGAGATTATAAATTTTTTACATTAATCGAAACAAATAATTCAATAATCGAATAACATCGTTCGTGATTAACAAAAATAAATGATATAATTATAACGAAAGATTAATACAATAAAGTTTCAATCACTAAAGAAAAGTTTAAAGAAAGATTCAAAAAACGAATTTCTTTATAATAAATTCAAAAATCGATTTATATCGAAAAAGAACAAGTTTTTCAAATTATTTAACTTTTTTATCTTTACGAATAAAAAAAATCTTATATAAAACGATTAATTTTTCAAAATGAATTATAAGTTCATTATTAATCATGATTAATATTTTATTATTGAATTCAAATTAATTTATATCATTTTTAAATTAAAAAAAAAAGCTTCAAAACAAATTATAAAACGTCGATTAAAAAATTATTCAAACTCATATCAATTTTACAAAGAGATAATGAATAATTTGATCGATATTTATGAAAACTCTGATCAACAAAACAATATTGAACGATAATATGATTTTCTTTAACAAAATATTATATCTTTTATGAAATTCTACGTCGATTTTATTCGATTTGATCAAATTATCAATAAAGATAAAGATAATATAATACGACATTTACGCCTAAAGATTCGTGAAAATTTATAAAAAAATTAAAACGCATATAAAGATTTTAGCGAATTAACATTTATTAAAAAATATTTACGAAAATTGAATAATATTCAACGTGCTAAATATAAAAAAAAGTTTAAAACATTCACATTTAAGATTATATTTTTAACAAAAAAATTAATTATCTCATTAACGAAAATCATTCGCATCACAATAACATTTATAAAATTTATTATATCGATTTCATCTATTAAAGTTAAAGTCGAAATCGATATTAAAAAGTTTATATGTTATAATTACAATCAAATTGAACATATTAAGCGTGATTATCTTTAATTAAATAAGAAAATTGCTCGAATGCATATTATAAAAATAAATAATAACGATAACGATAATTTGAAAGACTCTTCGAATAACTTGAAAAAAGATTAATTTTTTTCAAAATCACGATAAGAGATAATACGAACGTGTGTTTAACGAATACTTCAAATGATTTTTTAACACGACGTCTTTTCCGAATAACAATTACGTTATTATCACAAAATCGATAAATGATATTTACGAATTTTTTTATGAATTGCGAATGCATCGAAGCTTACATCGTTATTAATGAAATTATTATATTTGAAATATATAAACGCTTATAAATCGAGCCTTATTTTCTTTTTAAATCAAAATCATTATGAGATTATAATAAACGATTATTCGAATAATTTATTATTTATTATCTTTTACTCACTTTGAATATACACGATTATAAAAAAAAATCTTATTTTATTTTTATCACTTCGTTAAAATAATACGATTTAATTTTCGAAAAATTATAAATAAACAAATATGAAGTCGTACTCGATATGTTAAAAAATAAAATGTTATTTATGTTTAAACGATGTGAACATGATGATAACAAGATATCAACATTTAAGAATTTATCGTTTTTATTAAAAACATCATCTGTTGTCATTATATGATCTCTTAAATTTATTGTTAAAAATGAATCGAATAAGGATAATTTCGATATAAATCATTTCAAAGACATCTCAAATAGAAAAAGATCGATATCAACATTTAAAGCATTTAAAGAAAAGATGATTAAGAAGCTTAATCTCATCGATATTATTAAAATTAACGCATCGATTTATTATTATTTAACTCGAAACAAAGAGAACAAGCTCTTTTCTTTAATAATGAATAAAATTTATAATATTCTCAATGAACCTTTCGAGGTTATATCACAATTATAACGAAATAATCGCATATTGATCAATAAGTCATATTTATGCGACTTTAAAATCAAATACAAAAAATGTTATAAATTATATATATTGAAGGACGCTCAAATCAATAATATTGAAACCCTCACTTTTCAAAAGATATTTAACAAATTTTCTATAAATTATTATGATTATGCAAATGTTTTTAATAAATTATAAACGAACGTATTATTTTCACATCGTTTTTATGATTATAAATTGAAATTTGTTAAAAAAGCAGATAAAAATGCATTATTTAAAAATCGAATTTATTTATTATTAAATCACAAATTCGAACAAGTCAAAAAATATTTAAATGAACACTTTAAAAAAGAATTTATCGTATTTAATCATATTTCATTTATCTCATTTGTTTTATTTATTGAAAAATCAAATAAAGGTTTACGATTTTATGTGAATTATTGAAAATTAAACGTTATTATCAAAAGAAATCGATATTTTATTTCATTAATAAATGAGATTTTAACAAAAATATAAGACTGTAAATATTTTATATAATTTGACATTATCGTTACTTTTAATAAATTTCAAATGTATTTCGATAATGAAAACTTTATTATATTTGTCACATTTTTTGAAATATATAAATATCGAATGCTCTCATTTAAATTGATAAATAATTTTATTATTTATCAACAATACATAAACGATATCCTCTTCGAATATTTAAATAATTTTTATTAAACATATTTAAATGATATTCTTATTTATAATAAGATTAAAAAAAAACACATTCAACATATTTGATTAATTTTTCAAAAGCTATAAAAGGTCGATTTATAAATAAACATTCTCAAATGCGAATTTCATATGTAAGAGATTAAATTTTTAAGTTTATTAATATTTATCGATGAATTATGAATGAATTCGATTAAGATATAAATCGTCGTCGATTAAACATAATTTATAAATCTAAAGCAAATATAAACCTTTATCGACTTTTATAATTTTTATAAAAGATTTATAAAAGACTTTTCGAAAATAATTAAATTAATGATTCGTTTTATAAAAAAAGATATTATTTACGAATGATCACCCGCCTATTAAAAAGTCTTTATTTAATTAAAAATCAACGTTACACGAGCTCTTATTTTGCGACATTTCGATAAATTCAAAGAGATAATTTTGAAAACGAATTTTTTTGATTATATTAACGAAAGAATATTATCATAATATGATAATGAAAAAATATTATATTCAATAACCTTTTATAATAAAAACCTAATTTCGATCGAATGCAATTATCAAATTTATAATAAAGAATTATTCGTTATTATTTGATATTTAGAACATTGACGATTCGAATTAAAATATATCAACATTTCGATCAAGATATTCACGAATTATAAAGATTTTATATATTTTATTAAAGAACGTAATTTGAATCGTTATCAAATTAAATATCTCGATATGTTATTCGAATATAACATCAAAATCATTTATCGTTCGAGATCACAAAACTTTAAAATTAATGCTTTCACTCGAATAATTAAATGTAAATTTATCGATCTTATAAATGAACGACTTAAATAACAGCATTAAATTATTCTTATATCGAATCGTTTAAATCTCGATGATATCGAGTTTGAGGTTAATGTTATCAATGATTTTTTTTATCATAAAGTGTTTAAAGCGAACAAAATTAATAACGAATGTAACGAAATACGTGAGATAATTATTAATGATAAAAAGAAATTAAGAAATATCACATTCAATAAATGCGTTATCACAAACGATATTTTTTATCACAAAGATCGTTTATAAATATTTGAATTTATATACACGATTATTATTCAAAAAATACACGATTAACCTACATATGATTATTTAGAAATCGCTTATATATATAAATTATTTAAATGAAAATATTATTGAAAGGGTATGAGGATAACAGTCGTCATATATATTAATAATTATTACATTTACAAAAAAATCAAAGCTTTTAAATATCGTAAACATAATTTATTACAATTATTCTCAATTTCATAAAAACGTTAATAAGACATTTTTATAAACTTTATCGTCGATTTATTATTATCAAAAGATTATAACGTTATATGAGTTATAATGAATCGTTTAATTAAAAAACGTTATTATGTATTATACACGATGGAAAATAATAACACATTTATTAAAAGCATTATTAAAATGTTCATTAAAGAAATCTTTCGTATACACGAATTATTAACATCAATAATGTTCGATCGAGACTCACAATTTGTTGTTATAATATAAAAATCTTTTTATAAAAGACTCGATATTTAAGTTAAATTATTTACAATCTTTCATTTTAAAATAAATAAACAAACGAAACGAAGCAATCAGAATTTGAAACGTTATTTACGTATTTATTATAATCATATACAAAACGATTAAATTAAATAAATATTTATAATCGAATTTGCGAACAATAATAATGTTTTAACCTTTATTAATATATCGTTCTTTTATACAAATACCTTGAGAAAGATATTCTATTTATAAACAAATTAATAACTATTTGAGAATAAAAACAATTTGTTGACAAATCAAAAATTGTTGACAAAATGTTGAAAAATTGTTGACGCATTGTTGACAGATTGTTGACATTAACAATTTGTTGTTGAGAAATTGTTGGAAAATTGTTGACAAATTGTTGATTAAAGTTTTAATTGTTGACGCGTTGTTGTTATTGTCGCGTTTTTAACTTTTTGTCAAAGCGCGATTTATATTCGATAGGGTTCTCGTAAAATAAAGATTTTTATTCTCATATGAATTTTAACTCTGATATTATTAATTATATTATTATTCGAAAACGTTTTAATGCTGCAAAAGCAAAGAATATCATCGATCACATATAAAATGTTTTCGTTTATATACGCGATAACTTGAATGAAACACAATTTGTGATAATCGAACAAATTAATCGTTATAAAAAAGATATAACGTTTAAAAAAAACGATTTCGTCTTTTT